>CP139508.1:335918543-335980733 GCA_021014915.2 Artemisia tridentata subsp. tridentata
ATAGGGTAAAAATCACAGGTGATGAAAGACACGTTTCACTATGTAGAAAATTAGGAATTGCAATTCTCTCTAATTACAAGGATAAACACAAATATATCTCTTGTAATTAGGAGATATTTCACAAACTCTCTAATAACCTCACAAGTACTAGGAGAACTTTTGTATGTGTTTAGAATGGGATGAGATGGGATGATCAAATGAAACAATGGAGCTTTCCTTTTATAGGAAAGTTTTGGAGCCAATTGAACCAAAGGACAAGCTTACTTTATGCTTCCAAAAGTCATCAACCTTCAAGCTTCCTAAATCCAGTAACTCTTCAATGTCTAACAATCTCTCACTTGAAGATTCGATTGAAACTCAATCAATCTTCAGACGTCATCCAACCTTGCCACTTTCGTTGCTTACGTTTCTGCTAGGCTACGTGAGGATCGACACCATATAAACTTGTCACAGTTGATTGCTTTCGTCAGATAATCTGTCACATTATCATCAGTATGAATTTCTACATATCTATGGTTCCTTCTTCCACTTTCTCACAAACAAAGTGATACTGAACTCGTATATGCTTTGTCTTTGAATGAAATGTTGGATTCCTTGCTAGATACAAGGTGCTCTCATTGTCACAAAATAGAGTAATTTTCTCTTGTTCGTGTCCGAGCTCTTCCAACAACATCTTCAACCATTTGGCTTCTTTTGCTAGCTTGAGCAGGTAGGACATATTATGCTTCTGTTGTTGATATGGCCACAACTAACTACAGTTTTGAAGCTCAGCTTATTGTTTCGCCAGAAAGTGTAAACACAAATCCATTGGTTCATTTCCTTCCATCAAGATCACTTGCATAATCATCATCAACATATCCTTTGACAGTAAAATCCGATTCCCCGAAACATAATGCAACATCCAAGGTTCCTTTAATGAACCTATGGATCCTCTTCACAACTTTCCAATGCTCTCTACAAGGTTCTGCCATGTACCGACTCACTACTCCCACTGCATGTGCAATGTTTGGTCTTGTACAAATCATCGTGAACATTAAACTTCCCACTACTGATGCATACGGTACTCGAGACATCTCCATCCTCTCTTCTTTAGTGCTAAACTCATCTTGGAGGATAACTTGACATTAGTAGGAAACGGGGTTGATATTGGCTTACAATCTTGCATATTAAACCGTTGCAAAGATTTTCTATAAATAATTATTCTGTGAAAGCCAAATCTTCCTACTAATTATATCTCAATGAATTTGCATCCCTAGAATCTTGTTTGTGGATCCAAGTTCTTTCATCTCGAATTCCCTAGCCATTTGAGACTTCAGTTTACCGATACGATCTTTGTTGGGCCTGCTACCAACATGTAACAGCAAAATGATAAAATCATTATTTTCAAACCTCTTGAAATATGCACAAGGGTCTGCATGTAGTCTACTATATTCAAGGCTCCTGATGAAAGAATCAAATCTTTTGTATGAACACCTCAGCGCCTGCTCTAAACCCTACAAAGATTTGTTTAACCTGAAAACTAAGTTTTCTTTTCTTTTTTGTTCAAAACCTTCTGGTTGGAGCATGTAAATTTCATCTTCAAGATTTCCATGAAGAAGTGCAGTTTTCACATCTAGCTGCTCTAGATGTAAATCTTATGTAGCACACATTTCCAGAACCACTCGAACTGTTGTCATTTGAAACATAGGGGAAAACATTTTGATGGAGTCGATTCCTTTTTTCTGAGCATATCTTTTAACCACCAATCTTGCACGATACCGCTCTACTTGATTTTAATTGTTTCTCTTGATTTTATATGCCTATTTATTTTCAATAGGTTTTCTACCTCCTAGTAGTGGCATCAACTCCCATGTTTTATATTCTTATGAAGAGCTTCAGTTTCTTCTTGCATTAATGCCATCCATAGCGATGCCTCTAGGTTATTCAGTGCCTCTTAAAGAGTTGACGGCTCTCATTCTTTTGTAAGAAGACATTATGAAACGTTGCTCTCTATAACATAATCCGAGTGCCACACTGGACGTTTTATTTCACGATTAAGAGTACGGGTCACTGGAGCTTGAGACTCATTTGTCTCATTCACCTTGTGTTGAGGTGCAGCTTCAGAAGAATCATTATGTGTGAAATTACTTTCGCATCTATATTGAAGTTGTTTCTTTTGTTGTGCATTCATCTTCTCCATTCACTACAAGAAAACAGTCGATTACCCACAAAAATCTCCCATGAACATGGGAATATGGGTATTTACCCATAAATTACCCACACATTGCCCACAATTAGAAACTTAAAAAGATGATCCAATCTACCCATGAATTACTCACGAAGTTACCCACGAAAATAACCACGTAATTAGATTTTGTGTGAAATTTGTAGTTAACTTATCCTGGAAAAAATATTAACCACGAATTACCCACGTACTGATTTAACATGGGTAAACTTGTGGGTATTGTTATGGGAAAATTTATGTTACCCATGGACTACACAAATGCTTTTAGTTCGTGTGTATTTTTGTGAGGGTAATTTGTGTGTAAATATATACACATGACTTTACCCACGTCAAGTTACCAAGGGTAATATTACGTGGGTAGCATTTTGGTCGTTAACATATAGGAGAATTCATACATACGATTTTACTATGCATGTTTTTCCATATGTGTTATCTCGTGAGTAAGGCATTTAATGTATACTTGTTTGAATTTGAGACATAATTGGTTTTATGTGTATGGGTTTGTTGGAATTATTCATATCATATTTGGGACGTTGAATTATAAGAGCTCGTTCGTCATGTTATTTAGTAACTTGAATTTGTTTGATAATTGGATAATAAGTTTGAAGTTGGATCGTAATACTTATCAAATAAGTGGGGTCATTAAAATTTGAATTTGATATTGAAGTTGTCGATTGGTTTGATGTTTGAAGACATGGTTATTATTAGGTCGTTTGGATTTTGTTCGATCATTGGGAATTTGTCAATTTGGAAAATTATGATCTTCTTTTGTTGGTCTTTTGAAATTTGTTGCCTGGATTTGATTGTCATTGGGTGAAGATCCTTTGAGCCAATTTTTTTGTTAGGTTGACCATTTTATATTTGCCAGTTAACGTTTGATTGTTCGTTTTAAAGTTATCGGTGTTTGTTTTGGATCGATTTTGTTTCAGACCATTTTTTTGAATTGGTCGTTTTTATAGAATTAGGCTAGTATCTCTAGGGTTGGGGTATTTAAATTTTGAAATTTGGTTTGGAACATGTGGAGGAGCTCAAGTCACTGTGGGGATTGTTAGAAAGTGAACCAAACTCTAAGGGGCCCCTCATATTAATATGGGGCAACCACTCTCTCATGTTGTGAAATTAACTTATGCACCAATAGATATACAGTTAACACTTTGAATTAATGTAAATATTAAAACATCTCTCAATGTAAAAATACAATAAATAAATCACATGGTACAAATTAAACTAGTTATTAGAATAAATTTTTAAATACTCATCACAAACGCACTAAAACATTAGTGAAAATAAAAATTTATACAATCTATTCAAAAAAAATTAAAATTAAATAACATGTCTATGTTCTTACTATCTACTTTTAACATATTACAGTTTGTCATTGTTTGAAGTTATTAGAACCTAAAATCCCCGTCTTCTATAAAGTTATTGTCACGAAAAACGTATTATCAAAAAACATTGTTTGTCAAAAAATTTAATTACAGGGTACTCGCCACCGCAACGCGCAAATAACCTGCTAATAAATTATTACAAGCATACAACAACAACGACAAATTAGGAAACCCAAAATTAAATTACATACTTTTAGTTTGTTTTATGAACATCTATTTTTATATTTCTATTCATAAGATTGTAGTTAACTACGGAGTACTTAACTTTACTGATTTCATAAAAGAAAAAGAAAATCCCTCCAAAGCAAAAAAATTAGATTTCACATTTTGCCGCCCGCTACCCCGCCATTTTAATTTTAAAATTCATTCCCCTATTTCTCTCATAACCTCCTCATATTGCTCACTAACTGCTTGGCCTCGTTGTGTTCGCCCATTCACAGAGGTATGCCCCATATTTTGTTTCACCTTATCAATTCCTTACCTCTTGACATCCTCTTATAATATCTTATTTTCATCCACCGATTGATTATTATTATTAATCGGGTTATCGACAATTCTTGTTTTAGAACTCAACATGCGCTATCTAATTATCAAGGCTTCGATTGTGAGAAATCGTAGGCACTTTAGCATATTTGAGGCATGGCACGGTCAAGGGGCATATCGATATAACTACAGACTGCCTGACACGATTTGGCCATATGCAATCAATATTGATGGAGGAATCTTAATTTTTTTTCATATGATGCTCAATGTTGTTTCAGGGGCAACTTAAAGGTATGATCTTCTCTTAGGTGTCGTTTGTTTTTTCAGAGCTTTTACCTCTTCATCTGCAAATCATGTCTGCAGAAGAAGAGGTACATCTAAAGCTCTTCATCTGCAAGAAGAAGAGCATTTGTTTTTTGTGCTATTGAAGTACTTCTTTCCTTTATCTTCTTTTTTACTTTTTTTTTTCTTTTTTTTTTTTTTTCGCTAGTAGTTTTTATGCTATTTAAATACTTTTTTTTTCATTAGTATTTTTTGTGCTATTGAAGTACTTTTTTTTCCTTTTTCATTTCCTTTTTCTTTTTCACTAGTTTTTTGTGCAAAATAATCAATCACTTAAAATACGAAGTATTAAAGACAATACATAATGGTTCAAAATATACCAATATCGCTTAAAAGACGGAGTATTAAAGACAATACATATGGTTCAAAATACACCAATACATAATGGTTCAAAACATAAAAATTGCAAAGCACATAAATTATAAAAATACTACAAACATGTATCAAATTAGGACCCAAGTTAAATCACTTGCATTAATTGTTGCGCGATTTGATCTCTTAAATTAGCCATATATTGTCGATCCGATGCATTCCCTTGTGGTTGAACAACTTGATCTTCTTCATCAACTCCATCATCAACTTCAACCAATACGTTGTCATTCTCAAGTTGCACATCTAATTGCTCATATCTTAAAAAGAGTTCATCATCTAAACCCTCTTTGCGAATAAAATTATGAAGTGCAAAACATGCAATCGTGATATTTCGTTGTACCATAAGTGGAAAGGGTGCCATCTTCTTTAATATTGGAAAACGTGCTTTCAAGACACCAAAAGCATGTTCAATCACGTTTCTAAGTTTTGCATGCGAGTGGTTGAACTTTTCTTTACTATTCAATGCACGCCTTCGCCGAAAATCTCCTAACCAATATCTCACATTGCGATATGGTGCCATAAACCCTCGTGTGTGTGCATAGACGGCATCACAAAGATAATATTTGTCTGTAAATGTTATATAATAATTAATATTTAAGTAATAGTTCCAAATAAATCCAAACTACACTGTATGTAATCCAAAGTCCTATTTACAACCATATCAAAAGTTGTTGATATTTGTTTGATAAGGAAAAAAGTGAAAACCTCTAATCTGCTAAGGAAAAAAGTTTAAACAACCCAATCCAGCCCTCATTAAGCTAAGGAAAAAAGTTGTTGGTCCAGTAGGCCTTACCAGTTTAAACAAAACCATAAAAAAGGCACATCATAGTACTACTAAGACCTGTCTTTTCTGGACCCCTTCATATCTATTTGTATGTATTTATCTAATTGAACCACCTCAGTTTCCCATGAATCAAGAAAATCATATAACATAACTGTAGAAACTAAAAACTGAACTAAATGGCCAATTTGAACCTGAAGGAATTCGAACTTAATCACTCAGTCAAGAAATCTAAGCATAAAAATCTCAAACACTAATTGCAAAAATGTACCTTAATCTTGCACAAGGAGGTGATGCTGATCAATGAAAGGGTAGAATTGCAGGATAATACACGCCCTTTGATGCTGAACACATGACAAGAGCAAAAAGAGCAGGATATACTGATGCTAAACCATTGAAAACTAACACAATGTGATTAGAAAAAGAGCAAAAAGATGAAATGACCTAGATGATTTGGGTGATTCAAAGGATAAGTTGTGGTTAGGAAGGGAGCGTCGCTTTTAAATATTTTCTGTGTGCCCACGACTAAAATCTGATTATATGTGTTTGTTTAATTTACCATTTGACTGTTAAACTACTCAAATTATATGCCAAATTTATGACTGAATAAGATAAAAACATTTAAATAAATAACAGGAAATCTAAAAAAAGAATAATATCAATATATAGGAGGAGCATCCAAGTAATTCTAAAATTCGAACCCATTTTCCCCTCAAAACTTTTTTGTCCTGTTTTAAGAAGTTATCATCTATGATATATGAAATATAATGCAGGTTCTACAGTGACATAAATCACCAAAAAAGACTTCAAGTTGAGCTAACCAACCAGAAATATTACTTTGTAGATCATCATTCTGAAAAGCAAGATATGTTTACTGCTAGCTACTTATTATACATATTCCTGAGAAATCTCTTTTATTTTACCTTCGTCCATGAATCGAGAATGAAAGCACATAAACTTGAAATGAGCACATATAACAATTTGAATATCAGCCAAGATCTAATTTCTAACACACCCACAACTTTAATGATGAAATGGGTACTCAAATATCATGGGTTAAAGTTTAAAACCTCATTTTTGATATACCACAAGCAAAAGAATGGAAGAAAACCCTTACCTTTTTTATGGTGGCTGAGATGGTGGCGGCGGCGGCTGGGATGATGGTGGCCGGTGGATGAGGTGGTGGTGGACGGCGGATGGGGTGGTGGTGGACAACGGATGGGGTGGTGGTGGTGACAACGGATGGGGTGGATTGGTGATGGGAGGTGTGTGTGATAGGGTTTGTGTAATGAAGACCTATGAAGAGAAAGAAGTTGTATGCACAATTGAAGAGGTTAGAAGACAAAAGACGCTCTTTTGTCTGAAAAAAAACAAACAACTTCCTCTGCGCGCCCGCAGAGGAAAGAAGTTAAAAGTGGAAAAGTAGTTCCGAAAGTCATGATTTTGTTTTATTGAACAAAAACATTGATAACTTATTTAAATGCATTCATTTGCAATTTATTGCAGCCTAATGGAGATGACTTGATGATAAATTGATTTGATTTGTAATTTCTTGCGATCTAGAAAGGTTCGGTTTTTAGCTTCGTTATTTATGCGTTGATTTGTAATTCATATCCTACTAACAAGTTATTGTACAGAACATTTGGTGTACCATTTATCAGTGAATTATCCATTTTTTGTGGACATTATTAGTATCAAAACTTTAATGTAGATCTTAATGAAAGATCTAGTCTTTTGACGATCGCCATAACACGTCTTATTAATTTAGATTCATCTTATAAGATACAGACCATGTATTTAATGTCACTAATTCTATATTCATAAGATGTGCAACTTGATTGGTATGTTTTGATCGTTTAAACATGGTATTAAATTGCAGGTAGGTCCTATTAGCCCGTCAACATCTTATAATTAAGATGCCGATATCGAGCACAAAATAGAGCTTGAAAACTGAAGAATTTGCAAAGTAACAACATAACAAGAAAAAAGATGAAGAGATTGGCATGCAAAGCAGCTTCAAACATCTCATACGGTATCCCGAGGTTCAAGCACAAGTGAGGAAAACATGACACTCAAAAGATTAAGAACACTATGCTGATTTTTTGCGATACGTGAGAAGTAAAATGCGGATAGTAACATTGATAGTTGATGACGCTTGGGGGAACCAAAGTATAATGTGAAGCGAAAAACTGCTACACAAGATCGTCGAATGGTTGAAGCCTTGAAGGTTCATTTAGCCATACGAGATAGTCAATCTCATATCATGAACATGCAAAGAATCTTTGTAACTTTTATCAATTACTCTCCCACTGTCCCGCAACATACTTTATGCTTATATTTGAATCATCTATATTTTATGATAGTGTTATATATGTTGCCTATCCCATGAATATACGAGTGTATAATGTGGTTTGTGTATTACTTGCTACAGAATATGTGTAACATTTTACTTCTATAAATGAGAATTTAACCACTGAATGACCATATTCATATTGTTGACATTTTAGCTACAACATAGCCGTAGTATTAACCTGTGGGTAATTTAGTCATGAATCACCCACAAAACAATAATGGATGATTTTAAAATATTTACCCGTAAATTTACACATGATAATTTTCGAAGGTGATTTTTACCCACGAATTTCCCATGACCATATTTATGGGTAATTTCATGGTATCTTATACAATCCCACAAAAAAGTTACCCATGCACTTGGCACCACCACCCACCAGAAAGGTCATGGGTAAACTTACCCACTGCTTGAAGATTTTGTGGGTACACGATTACCCTCGGAGGTTTTACCCATTTATACAGTTTTGTGGGAGATCTATGGGTATTAGCCAATTACCCACAAAAATTGGTCTATTGCCCACGGATTTCGTCCATGGGTAATTGACAGGATTCTTGTAGTGATTATCTTAAATTTTGTCATCCGTAAAGACAACATTTCTGCTGAAGACTACTTTTGTGGGTTGTGGGGTCCCACAAGTGATACCTCTTTACTCCGTCAGCATATCCCAAGAACAAGCATTTTCTGGATTTCGGATCCAACTTTGTAGTTTCTTGGGTATTATACATCACGTACATAGAACTTCCAAATATATGAAGGTCTGAATAGTTGACAAGCTTCCGGCCCACATTTCTATCGATGTCTTCAACTCAACTGCAGTTGAAAGTGAACGATTTATCACACAATAGGCGGTATTAACTACTTCTGCCCAGAATGATTTTTCTAAGCTTGCAGTTGCCAACATTGCTCTTGCTCTTTCAAACAAGGTTCTGTTCATCCGCTCTGCCACTCTATTCTGTTGAGGAGTGTATGCCGTTGTGAACTGCCTTTTGATTCCTTCTTGCCTACAAAAGTATCAAATTCATCACCAGTGTATTCGTCTTCATTATCTGTCCTCAAACACTTTATCTTCTTTCCGGAATCAAGTTAAACCCGCGCTTTGTTAACTGTGAAAACTTCAAACACATCATACTTCTTTTTTATTGAGTACACCCAACATCTTATGGAATAATCATCAATAAAAGATACAAAATACTTTGCTCATACAAGGGATAGAACCAGTGCCAGCCACACATCAAAGTGAACCAATTCTAGAACAGGGACACTGTAAATACAAATATCGTCCTAAAAACGTTATTTATATTTTACGATCTTTGCTTTATTTTTTTAATGACAATTATAAGGTTTATCTTTAGCAAAGCATAAATATAAGTTAAAGTCTTTTACATTTATAGTAACAAGTCTTTTAAAAACACATATTACATAATCACTAGGAACAATATTACATACATTTTACATTTACATGTTTTACTTTTATTTCTTAAATTAGAAATATTAACATGACATCATGGCATACCTCATTTTGCTATCTTGAGGATTTGGGAAATATTTTGGTAAGATCTTTAAGTAACAAAGTTGACTTTGCAAGATCTTGAAATGACTTGTCAAGATATAGAATGATATGGAAAGATTTGTGAAAATCTTAGCTGTCTGGTTCCCGCGGAACCAAACAACTACAAGGGCGGATCCCTTTTATTGGATCCGCCAAATCCGCCGGTTGTCCCTTCAATTTTGCCTATAAATAGCAAGCTGATCATTCAAGGGCAATCATCACTCATATAGCTTAAAACATATATTTATTCATTTGTATATCACTAACCCATATCATTCATTCATTTCATTTTGATTTTACTTTTGTAGCAAAGAAGATCAAGCATACAAGCTTCAACATACATACTATTGCAAGTATTATTAGTTAGATACTGTGTGATTTGTTAGTGTTCACACATCATTGTTATACCTTTCATTCAGTACAGTTTGGTTAGTGTTTTAGTCCTTAAAACACAAAGAGTGTTGGGAGTGGTTGTACCCTTGTTAAAGAACCAACGAGAGTGGTTGTACCCTTGTAAAGAACCCGGTGTTTAGCTTAGTACCGGATAAAGTGTAAGCGATGTGAATAAAGGTTTTCTCCGCCGAGAAGGGAGTTTGTTTCTTAGTGAAGAAAAATTATCGAGTTAGAGGCTCGAGGAGTGGAGTAGGGCAAGGAAGAGAGTCCTTGTAGCCGAACCACTATAAATCTCTGTGTTGTGGTTTGATTGTTCCTATCCTTACTTACTTTACTTATATTGTTTGTTTGTGAGTATTTACTTTGAAATCACGTTAAGTCACAAAGCGAATTAATTTGAAAACGATAAAAACTATTCAACCCCCCTTCTAGTTTTCCACAATTGGTATCAGAGCTATATTACTCAAGATTTTGAAATATATTGTATTTTAAAACTTGAAACGATCAATGGATTTTGAAAACTTTAAAGAAGGGCAATCTATGCAAAGACCACCACTATTTGAACCAAATTGTTTCATATGCTGGAAAAACCGCTTTGAGACATATGTGAAGTCAAAGGACATAGATCTATGGTATATAATTGTAGAGGGTGATTACAAGCCCATAAGTAATAATATTTCAGGTGGTCGGGATAAAGGTGCTTCTCTTACTCGTCACAGTGATGAGCAAAAAAAGTTGATTGCCAAAAATAACGAAGCCAAAATGATGCTTTATAATGCTTTACCTAAGAAAGAATATGAAAGAGTTTTTATGTGTAAAACGGCTAAGGATATTTGGCAATCATTGATTATCACTCATCAAGGGAACTCACAAGTCAAAGATAACAAAATTGATCTTCTTGTTCAACAATATGAACAATTTTTTATCTCTGAAGATGAGACCATTGGTAGTGCGTTTGCTAGGTTTAATACTATTGTTACATCTCTTAAAGCACTTGATGAATCTTTTTCTAGTAAGAATTTTGTCAGGAAATTTATAAGAGCACTCCATCCGAAGTGGAGAGCAAAGGTGACGGCTATTGAAGAATCTAAGGATCTTTCAAGCATGACACTGGACGAGCTCATTGAAAATCTCAAAGTTCACGAGATGGTGATGGAAAAAGACTCAGAAATAGTCAAAGGCAAAAAGGAGAAGATGAAGTCCATTGCCTTGAAAGCTAGGGTAGAATCAAGTGATGATGAAGAGTCTTGTTCTAGTAGCGAAGACGAAGAGTATGCCATGGCCGTAAGAGATTTCAAGAAATTCTTTAGGAGACGAGGAAAGTTCGTAAGACCACCTCGTGAAGAAAAGAAATCCTTCCGGAAAGACCGTGATGATAGGAAAGGAAAGGTAGATAGGAAATGTTATAGGTGCGGGGATTCTAGTCACCTAATATGAGAATGTCCAAAGCCTCCAAAGAACAAGTCTCAAAGAGCATTTGTTAGTGGAGCTTGGAGTGATAGTGAAGGTGATGACGACGAGCCTAAGAACGACGAAGTTGCTCTCATGGCTCATGACACAGAAAAGGTACATTCTGACTCGTCATATTCTTCTATAGATGATGAAACCTTAGAAGTAGAATATAACAAACTGTGTGATATCACTTTAAAAATCATAAACAAAAATAAGTTCTTAAAAACCTAAACAACACTCTTAGAAAATGAAGTCCATTGGTTAAAAGAAAAAGAAATACGATCAGAAAAGGGTAAAAGTGTGAAAGAAACATGTATCTCATGTCAGGAACTTAAACTAGAAATAGAAACACTTAAAACCACACAGGAAGATCTTATCAAACAAAACTCTAAGTTTAAGAGGTTTGATAAAAATATTTGTTTAGCAGATGAGTTAATGCAAATTCAAAAATTGCCTCATGATAAAACCGGACAAGGATTTATGAAATCAGGAAACTTAAATGACTTTACGAAACAAACAGTAAAAGTACAAGAACCTGTTCCAACTAAGTCAGATACCCACGAATCTGGCGGATCCAAAATTTTGGTTCCGCCAGTTGTACCAAAAGGATCCGCAGGTACAGTTGATGAACAAAAGGTTCGTAATTCGGATCGTACTGAATTCGTTAAGGTCACTACAAAACCTAGTACTAGTACAACTGTTAACAAACAAAAACCCTTAGTTACTATAGGAAAAGGTCAAGTTAATAATGAGTTTAGGATTAAAACAGTTCAACAGAGACCTAAAGCTAGTTTTCCCAAACACCCCTTTCCAAAGAGTAATTTCAACTCACAGCATCATCATCTAAATAGTTGGAACCAAAACATGTCTAGAAACTTTCAAGGTCCCAACTACATGCCATGGAACACGTGTCCTCCCTTTCCATACACGAACCATGATAATGTTATGTTTAACCCAAACGGACCCATGAGATATTGGGGACCAAACGCTTGAGTTTTTCTTGAACTTAGGTGTGCTTAAAGGTTGAGTTAGAACCTGACGAGTGGATCAAAGATAGTGGATGTTCTAGACATATGACGGGAAACAAAAGCCTTTTCTCAACCTACCAAGTGTACGACGGAGGTAATGTCACATTAGGTAGCAAACTTAAAAGTAAAATCATCGGAAAAGGTACGATCTCTCATGACTCTCTCACTATTGATGATGTTGCTCATGTAGATAACTTAGGATTTAACTTGCTTAGTATTAGTCAATTATGCCGCAAAAAGTATAACGTCCTTTTCAGTGAAAATAGAAGTAAAATACTTAAGGATGGCATAACCGTAGGAAAAGGTGTTTTGAAGAATAACGTTTACGTTATGAAATTAGACAAAACACCTAAAGACAAACTTTGTCTCACCTCTCTGGACGAAAACTCAACTCTATGGCATAGACGTTTAGGTCACGCCAGTATGAGGCTAATCCAATCCTTATCATCTAAGGAACTCGTTAGGAACCTACCCAAGTTGAAATACGACCAACACTTTTGTGATGCTTGCAAAATTGGGAAACAAGTTCATAATAGCCATAAGGCTAAAAACATGGTGAGGAACTCAAATAAGTACATTTTATTACCATCATTTATCCTATTTATTTGACTTGTTTTATTATATTATCTGTGAGAATTGATACTTAATCGTTTACTTTTGTAATTCTCAGTTAAAAACAAGCATTTGGTGAAACTTGGCGATTTTGGACTAATTATGGAGCAAAACAAGCAAGAAGTTAAGAGTCTACTGAAATGTACAAGATCAAGACATTCTGCTCCAGATACGCCGCATCTTACTTATTACATACGGCGCATCACTATCAAGATTTCACAAGATACGATCCAAGATACAAGAGGACATGCGCCGCATCTATAAATGGAGTTACGCCGCATCTTCTGGCGGTGTACGAATATTCCTGAATATATTAATCTTGGACCCCACGCGAAGTTAAGTCAATGCGCCGCATCTACTTATTAGATGCGCCGCATCTTACCCTCAGACAGAAACTATAAATACCCCAAGACCAGACGAATTCGAGAGACATAATATATACGAAGTACGAAGACCACAGAAACCTAAGGCCGAATTCAGACGATTAGGCAGCACAAGACACACCCGAACGAAGATACAAGAGCTGTAAGAAGGTCCTGCATGTATTTAATTCATTAAGTAGTTTTGTTTTATTGTGTTAGTAAACTTTAATTCATCAGGATTGGTGGCTTGTGTAATGTGAGGAGAAAGATTGCACTCCCTTAAAACTGCTTTCCCATCAATTAAAGTTTATATGTTGATGTCTTTGGTTACTACTTATTAGTGCATTGATAACCTCTGTGTTTATTAGTGGCCTGCGCATTTGACTACGGAAGAGAATGTGGCTCCCACGGTTGTTACTAAATTGATCACTTAGGAATAACTTTTAGACATAAGTAATCATTAAGGGATTTCTTGCCGATAAGATTAGGACCAACGAGAAAGGGTTAACTACATACACTTCATATAAAACTATCAATAAAACAAGTGACAATCTACTTAATCATCAGGACAGGTCTTCTTATTGTCTCGAGTATTTATCTGTGTACGTGCATGCCTATCGTTGATTCGTGCTCATTAGTTTAGTTTATTATTTAATTGCAACCAAAACGTGCCATTCTCTCAGGCTGAACCCCCTTGCGTTAAATTAGGTTGTATAGCTAATTTAAGATATTAAAATACTGATTAGAATAGCTAGATAATACGTTTCACTCTTAGTGATCGACACTCTACTTACCATTATATACATACTGACCGGGTACACTGCTCGTTAAAGTGTGTGTGTTATTGATAAGTCGGCTAAATATAAATTTAAAACTTGAATACTGCTAAAACCACAACGACATACCGTGGGTATAAATTAGAGCACTCGCACGCACGCACCAAGTTTTTGGCGCCGTTGCCGGGGAGTGAATTGTTATTATCTGTTAATTTGATTAGTATTTTAATTAGGTTTTTAATTTTTATTCTAACCGCTAACTGTGTTGTATATTAGGTTAATTTGCATTCATTGTATTATTTTGCATATTTTTTGTTTTGTGTGTTATTTGTTTTCTTTTATTTTTGTTTGTTTTCGTTTGTGTTTTTATTTGTTTTTATTTTTCGTATTTTCTGTATTCTGCTATCGTTGTACTGAGCTTATTCAAACGATACGGCGCATCTGATCTCTCAGATACGGCGTATTGCGTTTAATTTTTATAAAATACAACGCGTTTAATTAATTCGATACGACGCATCTTTTCCCCAAGATACGGCGTATCTGTTTTTGATAAAAAAAATTTCTAAACGTTAACGCCATACGACGCATCTGCTTTAGCAGATACGGCGCATCTATTATTTTAATTAAAAACAGTTTTCGAATAATTAAACAGATACGACGCATCGATCTCTGTCGATACGGCGTATCCTCAGAATCAAAAATCTTATATTTTGAAACGTAACGAAAATACGGCGCATTAACTTTTATTAATACGACGAATATAATTTGATAAATATAGTTGATTTTTGATATTTACCTTGATCGGTCCACTACTCTCGTGCCCAAGTTGTTTATTTTCAGGATAAATGATGACTCAAGCATCACCATGAAAGATTACATTCTGAACCAAACCGAGAGACGCTAGCTGGAGTGATCGAACCTAAGACGACTAGAGTGGGAAAAACTCAGTACTGGTAACATTGAACGTCTTAAATTCTTGAAATAGAATTCCAGGTAACCTCTACGATAATTCAACCAGCCCAAAGGTAAGTTCTCTACAATATAATCTCAATTTTATTATCCATATAATACATCCGATTCAAATTGTAACCTTAATTTTGTATGCTTAAAAAGGATATTTGTTCCTGACCTCGGAACAAATCCTTATCCACTAAACAATAAGATTACAATTATTGATAAAACGGTTATGCCTATTGCTATTATTTTGAATTCATTTATATCATATGGTATGCCGTTTAACCCCAATATGATGTATAACGAATTGTGTTGCGGAGGCCGAGGTACGTTCCTTATTTAAATTTCGTTTACTAACATAGCGATACGGCGGATCTAAATATCCCAAGCGCCGTATCTCTGACCAACTAGGACTCATTGAATAGTCAACGAGATTAAATAGATACGGCGCATTCTAATTTTTCAATACGGCGCATCGTTTTGCCCTGTAAATACGACGGGAATGCGCCGGATCTAAATTTTTTACCCCAAAATCCTCACACAGTTAAGAACATACACGCAGTAAAATTATACTCTAAATCCGAGCATTTTTATCAAACCCACCCTCTAATCCGATCTCTTATCCTACTACTAATCATACAATTAAGGTAATTATTCTATTTCGATTTAATCTTGTTTAATATAAAAATTAGGGTTTATGTGATTAATTCGATTAGGGCTTAAATGATATAGAGATATGATTAGGACTTGTATTTGATGATCTTCCCCATATTTAATTTGCATAAATCATCGAATTTCTGGCCTAGTTTGATTTGAATGTAAATTAGGGTTTTGAATTCAATTTTGAATTTTAGTGGAAAAATGGATTAGTGGTGGTGTAATGAGCTCTTAGAACTCTTATAATGGGGTAAAAGAAACTGTGATATTAAGTGGGAGTTTACTTCACGAATACGGATTCTTGGAAAGCATGCTTGACCCCCTTTATTTTATACTGATATGCTTTTAGATGCGGCGCATCTAGGTTAATTGAAGCGGCGTAACGACCTATTTCCAAATTAATAAAATTCTAGATACGCCATATTACTTAATCTAGATACGGCGCATATCCATACGCCGTATCTCATTTCTTGCTCCGCATCTCTTATATTTTGTGCAGATACGCCGCACTGATTAAAACAGATGCGCCGTATCTACCTAATTTGCAGACTGTTTACTAACTTTGAAAATTTATTTCAGATGGCATTACCAGAGTCTGCACACAGACATCAGTGGCTACGTTTCGAGAATATGGGACTGACTCCCGGCACTTTGGAGGATCACTTGCGGAGACTAGAGTCGATTTACTTTAAGAGAATATTTAGGGTCCAGGTTTTGGATATTGCTGATGTTGGATTGATTGGAGCTGGGCATGCTGCTGATAGTTTGCATCATAGGTTAGAGATGGTGGTTAGTGATGCTGATGATGAGGTGGTGTTTAGATCTTTTTCTTGGGAGAGATTGTTCGGGGTCGATGAGCCTCTTATCAGGGAGCTTATGTTGGAGTTCTTCAGTACTATCCATTACAGGGAGACTGATACGGAGCTGGACACCGCCGACACTTTGGTTTTTAGGCTGGGGGGAGTACATAGGCAGATGTCTATGAGACAGTTTATTCTGGTTATGGGGTTACACACTGCTGAGGAGCTTGAGTCTGAGGGGTTTGCTAGGTACTGGGCTGACAGCTTGAGGGCAGTTCCTGATAGAGCATTGCTGGGAGATTACTGGGATAGGATCTCTTCAGGGGGTGATATCACTACTTTCACCCCTTCTTACACACTGATCAGGGAGCCCATGAGGAGGTTGTGCCACCACATGATCGCTTTGACCATTGCTGGGAGAGGTCAGTCACCTGAGAAGGTGACCACTCTTGACCTTTTCCTTTTGAGGAGCATGGATGAGGGATTGTCGGTGAACATCCCCCACTTTCTGGCACACTACCTCCACCGTACAGCTGCAGGGAGAGATAGGAGGAGCCATATGACTGGCGGGCATTTTGTATCTAGGCTGGCCCGCCATTTTGGAGTGATTGGAGAGGAGATTCCAGCAGGGCTGGAGGTTGTGGTGACCCATCTCCCGGTTATTGACAGGGATTATTTGGTTAGACTTGGGATCTGTCAGTTGGCTATGGGGGATTACGTTTGGGTAGCATTGGGGCCCGCTAGAGCTGCAGGGCCAGAGGCGGAGCGGGGAGGTCCCCAGGGAGCTTCGGCTGCTGCTCCAGCCCATCAGGAGGAGCCACAGGCACCAGCACCTGTACGCACGGTGAGTCAGAGAGTTGAGGCAGTTGAGGGAGAGCTGAGAGCCTTGAGAGGCGTTGTTGATGGTATGAGGAGAGACTCGGAGTGGCTCGTTACGAGTGTGAGCCGACTTTTGGAGCAGCAGGGTATTACCCACACTCGTCCGGATGGTACTCATGTTGCAGGAGTGACACTTTCATACACTCGCAGAGTCCGGGCTAGGACTGATGATGCCAGCACTTCGGGGACCCACCCACACGACCACACTGACCCTTGATCTCTTGATTTTACGTGTTTATTGACATTGTTCCATGCATATTATTATTATTCTTTTTGGATTGTATTAATCGATATTCTCATTTATGAATTTGATGTTTCAGTTTATATTTCTTATTATGCTTGACAAAGACTGGCATTAAGTTCAGCATGATAATACGAGAGGACGTGAGAGAAAACCATGGAACGAGCCGTTTTACAACAGACTGTTAACAGTCTGTCTGGTGAACACATGCGCCGCATCTGGTACAACAGATGTGCCGCATCCTATCATTTATTTTGTTTTTATTTCGTATTTATTCCAGGCTCGATACGGCGTATCTTCTTCCATAAGATACGGCGCATCGACTGACCTGATGATTTTCATTTTTATTTTTATGTTTTATTTTTCCTAACTACTAATGTATTATGCAAGTTTGAACCTTTCTTAATTTAGGTGTGTTTAAAGCCTTGGTGGTATTATAGATTCCTGCATTTCCTGTGGATACATCAAATATGAAGCTTAAACGTTCTAATCCACAAGAAAGATGATTTTTGCTCTTATACTAATGGAGGATCATACCGAGCAAATCTCAGGGGAGTTTTTCTGTTCTAATTCTTTTATTTTCCAGTTTTTAACCTTTTATACAAACAACGAGGACGTTGTTTAACTTAAGTGGGGGGATTGGAGAATTAGAACACTTAACACTTACTTGTCCTAAACTTTTCAAAATATGCTTAAAATGTGCTTAATATATCAAAATTTAAAAATTTTTAGCATGTTTTTGTTTAAGATCTAAGTTGCATAGCTGCACACATGACGTTATTTTCAAAAATTGTGATTTTTCAAAATTCACAAATCTATGAGTGTGCCGGTGACTTGTAAACTTTAGAACTTGGCTTGTATACTATTCGAGACCACCATAATAAGTATTATTTTATATAATTGGAATGACTTGTCTAAATTGGTAAAATTCTAGGATTACACCCAAATAGCCTTTATATGTTATATGTTATTTGCTAACTACACTGGTTAGTTAACTCCCGTAAAAACCCTTTTGTTACTCTCACTTTTAGAGTAGGATACCCCTAGAAAAACCCTCAGAGCCATTCCTTTCGTTTCTTACACCTTCGTTAAAATGTTTCGTTACACCCTTACACCTTAGCCTACCCTGTAGATTAGAATCCGTGGTTGGTTAATTGCTTTAGGCAAAGTGTGTTTTCTTACATTACCTGTGTTCGCGTGCGTAATTCATTATCCATGGTTAGGTCGGGAAATTGCACAATGCAATTGGAGTGAAAGTAAATATTGTATATTTTTGAGTTTATTTTTTGTGTGTTTACTACTTTCACTATTACCGTTATTTCTGAAGTCATGAAAAGTATGGAAAAATTATCCAGAGTTATCATTATAGTGATGTGGTGAAATTTTACACATCTATGTTTATGTAATCAAAAAAAAAAAAAAAAAAAAAAAAAAAAAAAAAAAAAAAAAAAAAATATATATATATATATATATATATATATATATATATATATATATATATATATATATATATATATATATATATATATATATATATATATATATATATATATATATATATATATATATAGAAAAGAAAAAGAAAAAAGGAAGAGTTAGATGTTTGTTTTAACCAACTTATGTAAAGTTTTGTACTAAGTGGTCGATATCTCCACTAGTTGTTGTATATTATATCTATGGATTGAATGGGAGTTGGCAGTTATGGGAACACCAACTAAGGTTTATTCTTTGATTGAGATCTTGTTGAGTATAATTCGTGTCTACCTAAAGCGTGTGTTTCAAGTGTTAAAGCGTGAGTTATTCTATGATATGAGTCTTATTCATGGGATGGTTGGGATAGTGATTAACCACACTTAGGATTTTAATTTATTTGTTTTGTTTATTTTTCATTTTTACACCAATTTATATCCCAAATGTTATCCATACCCTATATTATTCTTTATCCAAACCTTTGATTTATTAAGATTAGGGATTTGAGCAATCTTAAGTATCGTAGTCGTGGATTCGGCTATGTATTTATGATTTTGTCGCCCTTTTTGATATAATATTATTGGTGAAGATTACTTGGTCCTATCTTTAGCCTATTCGAGTTAAGGATTTGAGCAATTGCAAGTATCGTGTTCGTGGATTCGATCATGTATTTGTGATTTTGTCGCCTTTTCTGGAATTTGAGATCGATAGAGATTAAGGAGAATGATTAACCCTTAAACCTACAAACCCTTTTTACCGCTTTAGACTTGTTATTCCTTGGCTTTAGTGGGGGAGATGTGTATACTTGCCAAGCTTATGATAGAATATTCGTCACGACTGGACAGTTAAACGATTAGATTTGCTTTTATCGAATTATTTTATTTTACTTCTAATTCGTTAAGTGTTTGGTTGTGTGATTATGACAAAAACGAATACATGCTTAAATATAAAAATAAATCCTAATATCTTTTAGGATACATTTTCATAAGATTAATTCTAAGGTTTACTTGGGGACAAGTAAAGTTCAAGTGGGGATTTGATGAACTCAAATAAGTACATTTTATTACCATCATTTATCCTATTTATTTGACTTGTTTTATTATATTATCTGTGAGAATTGATACTTAATCGTTTACTTTTGTAATTCTCAGTTAAAAACAAACATTTGGTGAAACTTGGCCATTTTGGACTAATTATGGAGCAAAACAAGCAAGAAGTTAAGAGTCTACTGAAATGTACAAGATCAAGACATTCTGCTCCAGATACGCCGCATCTTACTTATTACATACGGCGCATCACTATCAAGATTTCACAAGATACGATCCAAGATACAAGAGGACATGCGCCGCATCTATAAATGGAGTTACGCCGCATCTTCTGGCGGTGTACGAATATTCCTGAATATATTAATCTTGGACCCCACGCGAAGTTAAGTCAATGCGCCGCATCTACTTATTAGATGCGCCGCATCTTACCCTCAGACAGAAACTATAAATACCCCAAGACCAGACGAATTCGAGAGACATAATATATACGAAGTACGAAGACCACAGAAACCTAAGGCCGAATTCAGACGATTAGGCAGCACAAGACACACCCGAACGAAGATACAAGAGCTGTAAGAAGGTCCTGCATGTATTTAATTCATTAAGTAGTTTTGTTTTATTGTGTTAGTAAACTTTAATTCATCAGGATTGGTGGCTTGTGTAATGTGAGGAGAAAGATTGCACTCCCTTAAAACTGCTTTCCCATCAATTAAAGTTTATATGTTGATGTCTTTGGTTACTACTTATTAGTGCATTGATAACCTCTGTGTTTATTAGTGGCCTGCGCATTTGACTACGGAAGAGAATGTGGCTCCTACGGTTGTTACTAAATTGATCACTTAGGAATAACTTTTAGACATAAGTAATCATTAAGGGATTTCTCGCCGATAAGATTAGGACCAACGCGAAAGGGTTAACTACATACACTTCATATAAAACTATCAATAAAACAAGTGACAATCTACTTAATCATCAGGACAGGTCTTCTTATTGTCTCGAGTATTTATCTGTGTACGTGCATGCCTATCGCTGATTCGTGCTCATTAGTTTAGTTTATTATTTAATTGCAACCAAAACGTGCCAGTCTCTCAGGCTGAACCCCCTTGCGTTAAATTAGGTTGTATAGCTAACTTAAGATATTAAAATACTGATTAGAATAACTAGATAATACGTTCCACTCTTAGTGATCGACACTCTACTTACCATTATATACATACTGACCGGGTACACTGCTCGTTAAAGTGTGTGTGTTATTGATAAGTCGGCTAAATATAAATTTAAAACTTGAATACTGCTAAAACCACAACGACATACCGTGGGTATAAATTAGAGCACTCGTACGCACGCATCACATGGTGTCTACATCTAGGTGTCTAGAATTATTACATGTAGATTTGTTTGGTCCATCCGCTATACAAAGTTACGGGGGAAACTTCTATACTTTGGTAATAGTAGATGATTACTCTAGGTATACTTGGACTAAGTTCTTGAAAACTAAAAACGAGGCATTTGATAAATTTGAAATTCTAAAATAACATTGTGTCTATTAGAACCGACCACGGTCGTGAATTTGACAACGAAATCCAATTCGGAGCTTTTTGTGATGCTAATGGCATAACACATAATTTCTCGGCTCCTCGAACTCCTCAATCTAACGGTGTAGTAGAACGCAAAAATAGGACAATTCAAGAAATGAGTAGAACTATGTTAAATGAACAAAACATACCTCAAAAGTTTTGGTGTCACGCTATAGATACATCCACATATATCCTAAATCGAGTTCTAATTAGACCATTCTTGAAAAAGACTTCATATGAGTTATATAGAGACAAAAAGCCTACTTTAGGATATTTTAGAGTTTTTGGAAGCAAGTGCTTCATTTTAAACACAAAGGATTATCTCACCAAGTTCGACCCAAAGTCGTATGAAGGTGTGTTCCTTGGGTATTCACAAAATAGTAAAGCCTATATAGTTTTGAACAAAGAAACCTCAAGAGTCGAGGAATCATTGAACGTAACATTCGATGGAAGTCCACCTCCCTCTAAGACATCACCTTTGGTAGATGATGACTTAGTTGAAAGTCAAATGGTTGAAAATCAAGAAAACATAGAGAATGACAAAGAAGACGAACCAGTAAAAAGAGAAATTGTCAACATCAAAGAATCCAAAAGTCATCCATTAGACAACGTCATAGGAAAAATTAACGAAAGAACCTTAAGGTCAAAAGCCCAAAACGAAAGTAATTTCTTTTGCTTTGTTTCAACCATTGAACCTAAAAATGTTAATGAAGCCATAAAAGATGAATCTTGGGTCATAGTGATGCAAGAAGAATTAAATCAGTTTGTTAGGAATGATGTTTGGACATTTGTACCTCAACCTCAAAATCAAACCATAATTGGAACTAAATGGGTATTTAGGAATAAAATGGATAAAAATGGAGTAGTGTCTAGAAAAAAAGCTAGGTTGGTAGCTCAACGCTATAATCAATAAGAAGGTATAGATTACGACGAGACATTTGCACCCATCGCTAGGCTTGAGTCAATTAGAATATTACTTGCATATGCATGTGCTCACGACTTTAAACTATTCCAAATGGATGTTAAAAGTGATTTTCTAAATGGTTTTATTAATGAGGAAGTATACGTTGCACAATGATATGTGTTAAATTACACATATCTTTTACCTAATTAAACGGACCAAATAGACCAAAAACTAATCTATAAATGCCAAATATATGTGTTTTTGTGTTTGTGACTGTGCAGGTATGGATATCAAGAAAAATGGACAAAAATCAAGAGAAAACAACAAAACGAGCACGAGATTGGAGAGAGCACGAAATTACGAGACCAACGATAATTTTATTTGGAGCATCGGGGCAAGAAACGAAAAATTGAAGACTAAACGAGGCCCAAGTGAAAGCCATTAATTAATGACAAATTTATTTATTTTTGTTCAATGTTAAAATGAAAGCCTGCATATTAGAAGCCCACAACTTGGCCCAAGAAGAAAAGAAAAAAAAGAGTCCAACCCATTTAATTGAAAAGAAGGGCTGACGTGAGGAGTAGAAAAGAAGAGACAGCCGCATTTCATCTCATCTTCTTCACTTCTTATTTCTTTTTCTTACTTTGTTAAGTTTTTTTAGATTAGTTTTAATTTTAATTAAAATAGTTAGAGCTTGTATTAAATCTTGATAATTTAAGGTATTAATCTTTATCTAGTTTCTTTCATATCTTATTAATTTGAAGCATTTATTTTTATGTTTTAGTTAATTACTTTTTATCCTTCTAATATTTAATCTTTACATCATTTTAGATATAAGTTCTTGCATTTTTTTTATAAAAATTCGGTTTTTATAATAATAAATAAATAAATAAATAAATAAGCGAAAGTAGCAGCGGTTATTTTCGAGGAGTAGATAGGAGCAGGAGCCAACAACAAACAAAGGGTAGTAGCCAACAACAAAAAAGGGTAGCAGCAAACAAACAAAAAAAGTAGCAGCCAACGAAAAATGGTACCAGCCACATATTTTCATTTTTTTTTTTTTCTTTTTTTTTCCTTTCTTTTAGATTAGATTAGTGTAATTTAGTTTTAATCTTTAAACTTTGTTATAAATTTTTGTTTATGTAAGGTTTTAATCATTATTAGTTTATATTTATGTTTTATTAATCTCAAGCTTTTATTTTAATGTTCTAGTTAATCACTAAGTAGAAATGTTTAGTTGTTAATCACTAAGTAAAAATGTTTAGTTGTTGAACTATTTTGGATGTTGTGAATTGTATGTTATTGGAAATGGTTATTAGGATTAAAGGAGGTTTAGATGTATGATCGGTATATGTTATTTATGGTCAGGTGAGGGGCTAGCTATGTTTATACAAAATGAACGATGAGATTCGCAATATTTCGTTTTTAAGTAGTGAAATAGCAACAGAGATGTGCACATTAAAAAGTTATTTTGCTGTAGTGGTTCACACTCTAAAACTATTGAATGAGACAACTAATTTGTATAAGAATTGAGGTTGGATGAGGGTTATATTGTTCGAACTAGACTTAGAATCAATAATTTTCTAATCGTACTTTAGCGAACCTGTTAGGCTTAAGGGGTGTTTATATTTTATAAATTTGTTTCTTATTCTTATTAAGTTATATTTAGCCTATGTATGCTTCCCGTAGTTGTACCTTGCTTAATTTCCACTTTTCAAGTTCGTTTTCAAATTCCCGTTTTTTCGATAATGCGAGTTTTTAGATTTCCTTTACGTTTTTAATTATGCGTGCTTTAGAATTTCGTTTAACTTGCTTCATAAGTCGTTTTTAATTTATGTTCACATATCTTAGCATAAAAACTCAAAATCCCATTATTTTCCCTATTCACGACACGTATCACGAACCGAATCACAAATTTCATTCAATCCTTCGTCGGGGATAACGACCCGGGATTACAACTTCCATTGTATTCCTTGGAAATATTTATGCGTTGATTTTCGCGAATCACACAACCTCCTGGCTTTGCCGATTTTGAAAAACCTAATCATGTCTACAAACTTAAGAAAGTATTATACGGACTTAAGCAAGCACCAAAAGCTTGGTATGATCGACTTAAGACTTTCCTAGTTGACCATAAGTATACCATGGGCCTAGTAGAAAACACTCTTTTCACCAAGAAAAAGGGATCACGTATTATCATAGTCCAGATATATGTGGATGACATTATATTCGGTTCAACTTGTCAAGAGTTATGCGATGAATTCTCAAAAATCATGCATGATGAGTTTGAAACGAGTATGATGGGGGAACTAAACTTTTTCTTAGGTCTCCAAATAAAACAATTAGAAGATGAGATATTCTTCAACCAATCTAAGTATATCAAGGTTATGCTTAAGAAATTTGGTCTTGAAGATTCAAAACCTATTAAAACACCAATGTCCTCAGAAACTAAACTCACCAAGGATGACGAAAGTGAATCCGTAGATAGCACTAAATATAGGGGAATGATTGGTAGTTTACTCTACCTCACTGCTAGTAGACCAGACATTATGTTTAGTGTTTGTCTATGTGCACGCTTTCAAGAAAATCCCAAAATATCCCATCTTGAAGCTGTTAAACGGATTTTTAGGTACATAAAAGGCACTACACATTTAGGATTATGGTATCCCAAAGGAATGGGAATGGAAACCATAGTGTATGCCGACTCAGACCATGCCGGTGATTATGTTTATAGGAAAAGTACAAGCGGTATTTGTACTTTTGTAGGACATTGTCTCACCTCATGGTTTGCTAAGAAACAAACAGCCCTCGCAATATCAACAACTAAAGCCGAGTACATGTCAGCAGGAAAAGCTTGCCAATAAGCACTATGGATGAAACAAGCTCTCGTCGACTATGGAATTGAACTCAACGACATTCCCATTCTTTGCGACAACAAAGGAGCTATCGACCTCAGCAAAAATCCATTCCAACACGCTAGAACCAAACACATAGAAATACGTCACCATTTCCTACGCGACAATGTTCAGAAGGGAAACATCTCAATTGAGAAAGTATCCTCAGAGGACAACATTGCCGACATCCTCACAAAACCTCTTAAGAGAGAACCTTTCAACTTTCTTAGACTAGGTTTAGGATTAATGGAACCTAGTGAGTAGATAAAACATTAGCTCAAACCTTAGATTAAACAAACACGGCAATAACCAAATTTTGTGTTCTGATCCTGCGGATCCAAACGACAACAAGGGCGGATCCCTTGTTTTGGATCCGCCGGATATGTGGCCTGTTGAGCCAATTTTCTGTATATTAAATAAACTCCCTGTACTATTCATCACACTTCCCAAAAACATATCACCTACTGAAACTCGACTCAAAATCAACTAAACTCACAACTTAGGTCATCTCCTTCTACAAATTTGTGCTTCAACTATCTCTGTAAGTATCCTAATCATATGAACATTCCTGATCTGTGTCTAGGATTTCTATTTCATGCATAAAATCAAAACTTGGCGTTTATGCATATTTTTAGTAAAATCATGAAACATGTCTACTGAATTGCATAACAAAACATGTTTTCCATAGTTAGGAATTGCATTTTGTAGTACATTATCATAATTCATCAAAAACCCCATGAGAAATTTTTGCTAAAATCTTCTCACGACTAGGAAAAATGGTTTTTGGACATTGTTCATACAGATACACAAACGTTATGTTTTAAACATCACTTGCATAATGTCTCTTGAATGCTAAAGGAAATACATAACTAATATGTATTTTTGGGTACATTCAATCGAAGCTACATTGAAGTAGGAGCGTTTGGGTTATCTCTTGTTTTATCATAAAACTTGCATAAACAAAATTTTCATGCATCAAAAGGAGTCGAGATAACCGTATCTCCACATTGTCCCCATATAGGCACACACTAGAAATATGTATACGTATTTTCGATAATTTCAACTAAACTATATATTTTTCGTGTCTAGGATAATCATGCCTCCCGCGAATAATTATGATCACAAAGAAACCATCAAATACCTACCCAAACACCACAAAACCAAGGGTCTCTCGGAAGATCAAGTTAACATCTTTAAAGCGTTAGAAAAACGCTATGTCCACGAGGGTAGAACCGTAGACCCCTCATTCTATGAAGGTACCATTCTCCGAGAACAACTAGCCGCAATTCACTTCGTTGGTCTTCTAGATATCGATGAGCCCCTCATCCCTAGGTTCATACTAGAGTTCTATGCTAGTGTAGGTCTTAGTTCAAATGACTTTGGTTACATGAACATTCACTTCAAAGTCAACGGATTTCAATTCAACATTCCTTTTAGATCAATTTGGAGAAGTCTTAGGAGTTCCGAATCAAGGAACTTGTCTCTATTCGAACAAATGGTCATTGTTCATTCTTGAATCAAACCTTGATCGATTGGCACCATATGACACACCTTTAACCGTAAAAGAAACCATTCGTGAGCATCTCTTTTTGCGTAGGAACAACCAAACTAGGTTGAGTCGAGGTCGTCAAGTAGATAGAGATCCATTTGCCATGGAGCTAAATGAACTTAGGCCCCAATTTAAGAAACTAGAGGAAGTTTTGAGGGATAATGTCATAAGTACAATAGGAAATAGATACCATGTCAATGCATGCCTTTGCTACATGATGTATTGCATGTCAAACCATCAACCCTTCAACCTCGCTTATTATATCGCCAAAAGAATGGCCGATATTCCAGTTCAAGGTACCACCGCAATGCCTTACAGGATGCTTTTGACCTGTCTCTATAGAGCTTTTGCACCCATTCCTCGAAATGCTTTAGGATTTGTTCCCGACTACACCGAGATTCCACACACCTTTTTTCCCCTAAGTGATCATAGGGTAGCCGTAGCAAGAGAAAAACGTCCTCAACCTCCTACATCATCATCATCATCGTCTATGAGTGAAGAGGATGGTTTGCCAAACTCTAGGATCTCACCACCTGAGTACTTGAGTCAACTTCCTCCTATCCTGAATGAATCAGCGGAGTTTCGTCAAACTAAAGGAATGGTGAAGAATTTGGGCCGTTTGATCATGAAGATTCACAAGAAAATGATCAAGAAGTGAGGTTTAAGGTATGTTTGGTATTAGACTTTTTCAAACAATATGTGTTGAACTTGTGTGTTTCTTAGAATCTTGTGTTAGTACTTAACTTGTATGTGAACTAACTCAACATTGCAGTATGATAACATTTATTGTTATCGATTTTCGGAAATTAAGCTACCGTTTGGCTTAACCTCTTATATGGTAAGTTATTGTCATCGGATTAATCTATGTATAAATGTGTGTTAGAACCTATGTATTTAGTAGTTTTCTATTACATATTAGTAGTTACATATGATTGAGAACAATTTTCGGGTTTTGAACGAATAACACAAAATTTGACATATGTTCTGTTTAAATTAGCACTTTTTGATGACGGATTTGGCGGATCCAAAATATGGGATCCGTCTGTTGATATTTTTGGCTCCGCCAAAAATAGAACCTACGGATTCTGCGGAACCCAAATAAGGGATCCGCATTTGTTATCGATAGGATCCACCGTATCCAACAGCAACTTTTTCTAAATTCATGACTAATCCCGATCCTTAGATTATTGATTCTAGTTCTTAGGTTTATTCTACTGATCATTAGAAACATTAGGATGTTTTAGGAATACTTAGAATCATAAGAAATCAATTTCCCACCAAAATTTGAAAATTCAAATTTTCCATGTGAGTTACCTTTCTGTAACAAGCAAGGAACCCTCAAATTGGCTCCTTGAAATCCGTGGGAACATCACATCAACAGAATTTCCACTCACTCCTTGCATTTACTGCAAATCTTCTAAAATTCACTCAACTTAAGCTTTATGGTTTGACTTAAATGATGTGACTAGCACAAATTTTTGTTCCAAATCATTAGGAACCAACATTCCTCATTGGATTCACATCAAATCCAAACACAAAGATCAACACACCTTCTGTCTATAAATTAGAACCTCAGGATCATCACAAATCACACAACCACCATCACTACTAACTATCATTCCTGTACTCTAGAACAAATCTTCTCACTTTTCAAATGACAAAATCAAGTAACTCATCCACAAGCAGACCCGCAAGAAGGACAACTCGTATGAGTGTCCGTCCTTGTTGCTTCGTAAACTTAGCTAATTCATCATCAGAGGAGTCATCTCCACTTAACATCTCCTCACCAATAGCCAATGAGAATTTTCTAAACGTTGCAACTCCAACACCACCAAACACCATCCTCAATACACCACCTCCAACAATCACTCCTGTAGCAACCACACCACCACCCGCTCCATCACAACCTACTAGATCACCTTCACCACCACATTCACCACAACTTCAGCCCCTAGAGTTGTTTAGAACTCCACCTTCATCACCTCATCCATATTTGGATGATTTGGAAGACCTTCCACCAAGGTCCACCAATCCTCCTCCCATGACCTTTGAAGGTCAAGTACCTATGCTCTTTCATCCCATTTATCGGGATATCCATGGTCCTCTCTACCATGATTCACCACCACCTCAACCACAAACACAACCACCACCACCACCACAAGCCATTGAGCCCACTCTTCCTCCCAACTTTCCAAGGCATGACTGCTCACAATGCGAGAGGACCGCTCACTTGGCCCAAAGGACCAACATCTTGGTCCATGAGCTTCAAAATGAGATGAGGTTCATTTTGAACCATATTCTCGAACGCCTAAATGCAATCTCTCATCCTCCGCAATAGGCAATTTTTAGTCTCTTCCTAGTCTCCTTTTATAGGATTGTTTTAGGAATTCTCTATTTTTAGGAATTTTTTTTTGTAACATCATGGTTTGTGACTTATGTAACAAACAATTTTCAAGTAATGAATGTTATATTTATGCTTATGGGTGATCACTATTTGACATAATATCTTGGTTTGTTTAATTCACTAACTTTATTGTATGATTAGTTTGAATTCTCATAATGATTTGACCACTTATACTTAGGTGTATTTTTTATTAGACACATATTTTTGACTTTTTAAAGTCAAATGGGTTGAACTATCATGTTTGGTTGACCTATACATATGCATTATGCTACTTGGTTGGATTGATTCACAACTAACCTTTGTTTTGTAGCTTTTCTCAACCTTGCATCATATACGTTGGTACCCTAGCAATGGGGAGTATTGATCGAGGGGTAGTATATAATATACTAACTTATTATTTTATAGAATTTCTCATCCTTGAAACGTATACGTTGGTACCCTAGTAATGGGGAGTATACATCGAGGGGGAGCCTATCATATTCTAACCATTTGTTTTGTAGGATCATGCATCATAACCTTGGCACTCCAATTAGGGGGAGTATTATCCAAGGGGGAGCTTTACAAGTTCTCAAAATCATTGAAACAATCTTGGAACTCCAATTTAGAGGGAGTAATAACCAAGAATTGTTCACCACATTCCGCTACGCATATCTTCTTTTTGTTTCGACAAAAAGGGGGAGATAGGATTAAGTTTATACATCACTGTGATCATCATAGTACATATTTTTCATGTTTAAAATAGTTTTTAAACTTGCATAAAACTAACTTAATCTATATTTTTAAAAGACTTTCACTTTACTTATTACATTGCTTAAAAAAAAACTTTATGTTTTGTCATCAACAAAAAGGGGGAGATTGTTAATACAAATATCGTCCTAAAAACGTTATTTATATTTTAGATCTTTGCTTTTTTTATTTTTTTAAAAGCAAAAATTAATCATTTACTTTATTAACATAATAAAAAATCTTTCATTTATGTACATTCAACAATTAAATCATAGAATTTACATACAATACATAACATTTTTTATATTTTATGATTTCTTAATTGAAATATTATGACTTAATGAACAATTATATGAGGTTGAATATCTTGTAGACTTTAAGTAACAAATTGATTGAAGATTTGAAAGCTTGTCAAGATATAAATGATATGACAAAGATTTGTGAAAATCTTAGCTGTCTGGTTCCGCGAACCAAACAACTTACAAGGGCATCCTTTTATTGGATCCGCCAATCGTCGTTGTCCCCTCAGTTTTGCCTTAAATAGCAAGCTGATCATTCAAGGGCAATCATCACTCATATAGCTTAAACATATTATTCATTTGATATCACTAGCCCATATCATTCATTCATTTCATTTTGATCTTACTTTGTACAATGAATCAAGCATACAAGCTTCAACATACATACTGTTGCAAGTATTATTAGTTAGATACTGTGGATTTGTTAGTGTTCACACATCATTGTTATACCTTTCATCAGTAGAGTTTGGTAGTTTTTTAGTCCTTAAAGCCAAAGAGTGTCGGGAGTGGTTGTACCCTTGTTAAATAACTAACGGGAGTGGTTGTACCCTTGTAAAGAACCCGGTGTTTAGCTTAGTACCGGATAAAGTGTAAGCGACGTGTATAAAGGTTTTCTCCGCCGAGAAGGGAGTTTGTTTCTTAGTAAAGAAAAACTCTCGAGTTAGAGGCTCGAGGAGTGGAGTAGGGCAAGGAAGAGAGTCCTTGTAGCCGAACCACTATAAATCTCCATGTTGTGGTTTGATTGTTCCTATCCTTACTTACTTCACTTATATTGTTTGTTTGTGAGTATTTACTTTGAAATCACGTTAAGTCACAAAGCGAATTAATTTGAAAACGGTAAAAACTATTCAACCCCCCTTCTAGTTTTCCACAGACACTTCTAGAATTTAATGTCTTGAATTTTAGGCGATGTTGCTTGCTGATAACACAATGCTCATTAAAAGGTAAATAAACCTTTGTGGGGCCATGAAGCAGCTTTATTTCCACAAGAATCTTCATTTCATGTTCAGACATATGTCCAAGCTTCTGATGCCATGTTACTGTAGCTTTATAGCTAAGACTGTGTGAAGCAACAGATGTTTTCGCCTCCTCCATTATCCCTCTTTTCAGTTGGTATAAGTTCGTAGCCACCTTTTCTCTTTTCATAAGTACAAGCGCACCTTTTATGATTTTCATGATCTTGTTTTGTATTTCCACCTTAAAACTAAGATCATCCAACCGTCCTAAAGACAATAAATTTTTCTTTAAGCACTCCACGTGTCACACATCATGAATAGTAAAATTATACCATCATGCATCTTCACCAAGATACTTTTAATTCCAATGATCTTTAGCTAATGATCATTACAACTGTACATAAATCCGCCTTCAGAGATTGATTTATATTGATGAAACCATTCTCTTCTAGCGGTCATATGAAAAGTAGTTCCCGTATCAAACAACTAAAAATCTGCAAATCTCTTTCTGCCTTCATTTGCAACTGCTGCTTCACATCACAGGGTGTTCCCATTTTCTGAAGTGCTAGCGACATTTCTTTAAGGATTGGAAGTATTTAAACCCCAAAAATCTCTTCAATTTACCTGGCTTGCCACATTTATAGCATTTGTAACTCTTCTTCCTCCCTGATTTAGATTTACCATGATTGTGACTCTCACTGGGGCCACGTTCCATTGACCTCCCTCTCGTCACCACCAAAGCCTCCACCCGTCTTGAACTAGTCTGTCTGTCTGTCCTTCTTATTAGTGCGCCTGTTTTCTTCTTCCAGAATAGCATATGCAACATTATCGAAGACTAAATAGTCCGAAAGGACATTATTGGTTAAGTTGATGATGAGCTGATCATATGAGTTAGGTAAACTTTGAAGTAGAATTTCAACACGTCCATGCGGCTCTATTATACAACTCAAAGAAATGAGTTGAGAAAATAGAGTATTCAAACTATTGACGTGCTCAATCACTGAAGTAGTTTCCGTCATGCACAGAGCGTATAGTTTCCTCTTAAGGAAAATTTTATTGTGGAGTGATTTTTCCTCGTACAATCGAGCAAGATGATCCCATATCTCCTTCACACTTTTCTTCTCCTCTATGCTTGACAAAACTCCATCTGCTAATTTCAGATGAAGATTTGCAATAGCATTTTCGTTCATCTCATCCCATTTACTATCATTCGTGACCTCAGCTTGTCTTTCTCCAATGGCCGCTAAAGATTTATCCTTTCTTAGAATAGCCTTCATCTTTAGCTTCCACAATGAGAATTTACTCCGACTGAATTTTTCAATTTCAAATTTCATCGCCATAGCTAAAATCACAATCTTCTTTACGACAAAACTATTATTTGTTGATAATAGTAACGAACACGTTGTGAGTGAGTATAATCTTACTTATCTTTTGATGTGGATGGTCCACTTATGTGACATCCGGTAATTTTCCAAACCATTTTCACTAGCCAAATATTTATTTTTGCTTCACCTTAGTATTTGAACCTTTCCTGAACTTATTTGAACTTGAGAAACGCGAGATATCTTGAGAAACGTGAACCTTATTCCTTTATTATGTCAGCACAACCTAGAAAGCACGAAACGAATCGAATTTGCGAAATAAATTAATTTCTAGAAAGTTATGCATATTTATACTCGTTTTTATCAGAAAAAATTATTTCGAGAACAATGGCGCAAGTTTCATAATTTTTTGAGTCCGTTTGGTACGTCAAATGGGTCCCACGGTGATTATTATAAAAGTTTTACCAAGTTGACACTTATAACCCCGCCCACTAATTTACACCGCACACCCCTCTATTTATTTTTGTCCACCTTTAGTCCCTGTGCTAGTATATAAGCCATTTTCTTAATATTTTAATCACATAAAACACACACACACTCACTCATTTTCTCTCTTTCTCCCACCCTCTCGTCCGACCACCACCGCCACCTCCGGCCACCACCGTTGCCAGAAAATTTTTCAGCCAACCACCAAATCACACCAAGACATAGATCAGGTTCCCCTGATCATATCTGGAAAGTTCGAAGACCCACGAAGTCCGTTTGACCCGTGTTCGAAGCACCACCGCCACTAGCACCGTCACGCCACCACCCACCGCCGTAACCCTACCACCTTATCTCTTCTTTTTGGTATCCCACGCGCCCTATACCCTTCATTTCTTTTAGATCCGAAAACCCCAAACCCTAATTTATATATATAAACGTTTTTATTAATAAAAACTTGTTAAACCTTTTTGTTTTAGTTAAAAATCATGTGGATCTACGTTTATACGTCACAACTCGCCATGACTCATCACTGAGTTGCATGACTCGTCTTAGTAAACTCACGAGTTGAGATGACTCGGCGTGTTTCTTTATTATTTTGATGTATTAGTATTTGAATAAGCTTATTCTCGTTGTTTGTAGCCTTGGTTTGGAATTTGGCTCGAGTTGGTCTAAGGTTTGTCTAAGTCGAGAGCCATATGGCTCGTATGGGGTCAAACCGTGACTCAAGTGAGTCACGGTGTGGTCTAGGTATAGGTTTAGTTTAGTTGTTGTGAAAGATCTTGGAGTTGGATTTGGATATTGTTGTGTTGGATTACGGATAGTATTAGGTTAGAGTTATGGTTGCCGAGAGCCCAATTGGCTCAAGTAGGCTCGAGCCGTGACTCAAGTGAGTCACGGCATAGCCTAGTTGGTTTGTTTGTGTTGAGGGTTGGACTTGGTTTGGTTTGTGATTAAGCCGAGAGCTCCAAAGGCTCAGGTAAAGTCGAGCCGTGACTCAAGGAGTCACGGCCAAGGGTTTGATGATTAATTGGTCGAGTTTGGGTTGTAGCCGTGTGTTTTGAATAAGTGTTGAGTAACATGAGCCGTGACCCAAGAGGGCCATGACTTGTTGGAATTGGGTTTAGCCGAGACCTTCAAGGTCTTGGTGTCGAATGAGTCGAGTCGAGACTCGAGGGATTCTCGGCCATGTAAGACTCGAGTTTAGAAAACCTCGAGTTAGTATCGAGTCAGTTTTGGACTTAAATAAGTCCTTAAATGGGTCGAGTATTATTAACTTTGGGCCCAAAAGCCCAAAGAGAGTCCATTAGAGTGTGAGTTAGGTATTGGGCCAAAGCCCAATACACTTTGGCCAAATTGTCTCTTATTTTATTATTTTGTCACTTGTTATTTATTTGTTTGTCAATATGGTGTTTCGGATAATTATTTGGATGATATGGGATATGATTTGGACATCGGACTTGAATACTTGTTATAACCTATGCTTGGATGAGAATTTGACGTTATTGGATTTACGATATTAGCCGATGGACCTTATGGACGATTGTGGTAATTGAGACGGAAGAGTATGTTAGACTTATAAGAGCTTAACATATTTGGACCCGAACATACACAAAATGGTCGATAAACTTGACAACTAATATATACGCGAATGATAGTGTCCCATTATATATATTTAACTTGTAAAATGTGGCAATAAAATTTATATTCAAGAGTCGTAACGACTTGGAAATGCTTTATAAACGGACGCATCATGCCCAAATTTCGACAAAATCTTTTATAACTTAATCGTTTATAATTACTCGATATCCTAAAAACCTTTTCGAAACTTATACGTTTTCTTCCAAAATCATGATGATTTATCAACTATGTGGGAAATGGGTAAAACACCGAAACAACCTATTGATGTTTTTCCTTCTTGTCTTTATTATTTTATTCTTCTTCTTAATCTTAGATCTTCTCTCTCTTCGTTATTCTTTTTTCGTATCCGTTTGTGTTGCCGACTTTTATTATCTTAACATCTCGAATCCACACGAGTCTTAAACGTTTATTTCTCTCAAACGCCATTGAAACAAAATCTTTTCATTTCGAATACGAGTATTATTTTATAAATCACTTTAAGGTTTATTACTGAGACATATTATTCACATATTAGGTTGTGCTGAGGTTCATTTGTCGGGTTATCCCATCTGATCATATTGTGATATCTTATTTCGTCTGCTTCTAAGGTGTGATTCGTAGCCCCACTTTATTTTTAAATTGTTTACAAACCCATGGGGGAGATACATGCTATTTACTTATTTTTATGAGCACAATTGTTTATAGGTATGCTATTCCTGACTGAAATGATAATGCTAAGTACCTTTTTGCCCAAAAGCAAGTCCCTCGATCATGAACCATTAATTACTTGCGAGTGAGCGCGATTGTAGTTTATAGGCCTATAGGAATTGACCTTCCCGCCATGTGGACTAAGGTCGGTCCACATGTGATGAACTATATTCGAGTTTTACTAGGTATCTGGCAAAGTACCTAGCTTTGGGGGCAACAATTATATTATGAAATTCCGCGGTTACTGTCGACTTACGCCAAGGTTATTGGTGCCAGTTAACGCTTTGTGTGTCATGAGCTTAGCAAAAAGAATTATTTGACGCTTACCTGATATTTGTATTTGTTACATATATCTTCCAGACTTAAAATCTTGTGCTCAACTATTATTTACTAAACTTATGGATTACACTCAACCTTTGTGTTGACTTTTTAGCATGTTTTATCTCAGATAATTGATGCATGTTTGTAAGTACCAGGAGTGGCTGAAGACTGATGATGGCTATCATCGGATTTACTATTTACCCCCACTATCTTATCATTCGAACAATCTTTTAAAACTGTGTCTTTTATTTTCGCTGCAAACTATTTTTTATTTATGTTGCAAACTATGTTTTATTTTCGCTGCAATTTGTGATAAGAGTTTTTTAGACTCTAAATATTAAATTTTGTATTCGAATGATATGTTTTGCTAAAAACGTCTCGTTATGAGATCGTTTACTATGGATGTGACTATCTTACCCCTCACGTAGCACCCCAAGCTCAGTTCCGCTGCCATATTCCGAGTTGGGGGTGTTACAACTTACTAGGGGCAACCACAGAGCATACGATAAAGAAGTATACCCACACCAAACCATGGCTCTTGATACCACTTGTTGTGAAAAGTGACACCGAATTAAAGCAAAACCGCAACTTAAATATGAAATACAATAAAGGATGACACACGGATTTAACGTGAAAAACTCCAGTAGGGTAATAACCACGGGCAAGAAAATATACGTTTCACGATGCAGAAAATTAGGAATTACAAGGATAAACACTTTTATATCTCTGTAATTAGGAGATATTTCATAAACTCTCTAATAACCTCACAAGTACTAGAATAACTTTTGTATGTGTTTAAAATGGGATGGTATGGGATCAAATGAAGAAATGGAGCCTTCCTTTTATAGGCAACTTTGAGAACCAATTGAACCAAAGGACAAGCTTACTTCATGCTTCCAAAAGTCATCAACCTTTCAAGCTTCCAAAAACCAATAACCCTTCAATGTCTAATAAGAGTTGCATAAAATGTAGCAACATCTTGGATCATTTTTTCTTCATAACATAAGATTTACTATACATAACATTATTGTTACGGCCAATGGATTATCGGGTATTTTTTTCGGGTTCAACATGGTGAAAGGTTACTATTGCTCACTCCTTTAAGTTTATAAAGGGCTTAAATGTTTCTTATCATATCTAACAGTTGTTACAATAATATTTTTATTAATTGAGATTCTCTAAGTTTATATGAATATGATCGGTAATGTTTCCTCACAAACACAACAGTGGGGCATACTGAGGGACTCGGTTTTCTTTTTGATTGTGAGATAACATTACTGGTCATGTTTATATGAACTTGAGAGGATCTCAATCCTACTTATACGATCCTTTCAAGAAAAAAGTGCTAACATATCAACGGATCTAACTACAAAAATTTAAGCTTGAATCACAAAGCCACATGTATGTTTTGACCTAAAGACATCTAAATATCTAATTCATTATTCAAAACATCCATATTGACACATGTAAGATATATCAGCATGTCATGAGAAGAGCACTGGGTGTCACGTTCGCCGAGCCTTGTCGTGCTGACATGGCACGTTCGCCGTGCCTCGCCGTGACACCGCCCTAGTTCGCCGTGCCTCGCCATGAAGGACCTCCTCGTCTGCACGACGAGGCTTGGTTCTGACATTATAACGTTAGAGATGGGTCCCATTTTTAAATCAAACGGTAATATTACCGTTTTCCCTTTTTTTTATAAAATAAAAAATAAATAAAATAATAATAATAATAATAATAATAATAATAATAATAATAATAATAATAATAATAATAATAATAATAATAATAATAATAATAATAATAATAATAATAAACCTTAACACACTTTTTTTACACACTATAAATACCATATCATATACACTATTTTTCTCACACAACTCTTAACAAAAAAACTACCAATACTCTCAATATCTCTTCATCCAAAAAAAATGTCGCAAAATCCAAACGAAGGCAGGTATTTCACGAACCTCCTCACATCAAACCCACAACAATACGAGGGTTCGTCAAACCCGTGTACCCCCTCGTCACAAAATTCTACTCCTCGTCGCCACAAATTCCTCCATATGGGACGCAATTGCCTCCCGAGGCAATTTACCACAACCAACAATTTGCGTTTCAAGGATTCGCAACTTACCCCCAACAACGATTTTCTCAATCTCAACCACAATTTTTTAACCCATCTCAATCTTCAAAATTTCCTCAACCTCAACCACAACAACACCTTGATTCACAACCAGATTCTCAATTCAAAGTACCTCAACCCCGTGAACCGTCCAAATCGCGAGGAAAAAAAACGATGGCCAAAAAATCAAAAAAAGTCGTGAATTTGGACGCGGACGATGATGATGACCTTGAGGATGTGGTGGGTGGGAAGAGAAACTGGTCCAAGGAAGAAGAGAAGCTGCTTGCAGAAATTTGGATAGAAATTTCCCAAGATAAAGATATCGGAAATGACCGTTCCGATGAATTCTTTTGGAACCAGATTCTGGATATGTTCAACGATCAATCTGACTTGAGCGTCGTACAAAAAATATGCTCACCGGTAAATGGACACTGATTAACGGTGATTGTCAAAATTTCAACGCTGTCTACAAACATTTGCAGCGTAGAAGCGGTGAAAATGACAACGATCGCCTCGAGAATGCGAAGGAAAATTTTGAACAGCGCTTTTGCGGGAAAAAGTTCGCATATGTTCACGTGTTGGATATTTTGAAAAAGTACCCCAAATGGGATGCGGATGAACCGATTGACATTTCATGTCTCGAGTATATTTTTTGTCCTGACAGACGTCCTCGTCTCGACGGCGCCTACAAAGCGCGAGCTTCAAAGAAACAAAAGTCGACTTCAACGTCGAGCTCCGGTGGGAGTCAAACGAGTACTTTTTCAGGACAATTATCCGAAAAATATTCGCAAAAAGCCGACGTTCAAATGGCTGCGTACGAGGCGAGGAGGGAGAAGGAAGTAAAGTCGTTAGAGATGAAGGAGATGAAGTTTCTCACGATAGATCCCGACATGACCACACCGGCCAAAGCCGCTATCATTCGCAAGAGACAAGAACAAATAATGAAGAAATATCAAGATGCCGAATAAAATGTTTAAGTTTCATATTATTAATATGTGTTGTATCGTTATTTTAATTCCCATATCGTTTTTTTTTCTTCGTATCGTTAGTTTATGTTTCGTATGTGTTTAAATTTGAGGTATTTTATTTTTATTTTTTATGAAATGAATTTAGTTTATTTAAAAATTTGAATAAAAAAAATAAAAATAGAAAGTGATGGGACTCAAATGAGTAAGTTATGGTATGTTATGATAAGGGGTGATTGTAAATGGAGGTATGTCATGATGACGTGGCACCTTGTAAGACCCAAATGAGTAGTTTTGGTGTTTCATGACACCTAGTGCTCTAATGGTTACATATATTTTCCAAACATCCATAAAAAATAGAATTGCAAAAATCGTCCTTGTAGTTTGATCAAATTGCAGGTTTCGTCATAACATTTTTAAGTGCAAGGACTGTTCCCGTTGGGAAATTTTAGTTGCAATTTTTGGTCCTCGACCATAGTAAAATGACTGAACTGCCCTTCTCTTCAACCACTATAACTGTTTATTTGAATTTATATATTTATTTAAAGCAAAAATTCATAATGTTTTTCCTTGTATTCCTCTTAGTTCCAACAAAACAAATACATTTTTTTCTTACATCCAACCAAAACACACACGCTCCTAAACATATATAAAGATCATTTTCCACTAAAATTTATCATCTTTAATTTTCTACACACATAAATTAACATTATCCAAAACCATTTTATTTTTACATCTAACGCAAAAATTGGGATTTTATAACCCATCAAAATCAAAACCGATTTAAATGGAATCATTTAAATAACATAAACGCCTTAAATGTAGAAAACATACAACCTCACTCCGCAATAACGATGACGACGTCAGATCTGCCAACGGCGATGCCGAAAAATAGTATATTTTCCTCTGTGTGTGTTGTGTATAAAGATTAAGAAGAAGATAAATAGGTGGGTGAAGAATTTTTGTGTGTAGTTGAGTTTGATGATTGAGGTGTTTGAATGGATTATATAGATATATAAATTTCAATAAATTTTACTCCCTCCGTCCCTAAATAAATGTCCACTATTGACTTTAAGTCTTCCCTTTTTAACTTTGACTTTAAATTATTTTATTTGTATAATGTAATACTTGATGCAAAATATATGAATGGATTGGGTTTTAAATGTATTTTCATTTTTATAATTTTCATTAAGTATTACATAATACATATGAAATAATTTAATGTCAAAGTTGGAAAAAAGAGACTTTAAAAGTTAATACTGGATATATATTTAATAACGGAGGGAGTTTTAATAAATTTTGATATGATGATGAATAGAGTACGTTAATGGGGTGTTTGAATTATTAATAGGTAAATATGAGTGACGATATTTACGTTTAAAATAATAAAAAATTTGAAGGGAAGAAGACAAAGGGCACTTTAGTCATTTTACTTTAAGCGGGGTTGAAATTACAATCTTGTTATAAGTAGAGTACAATAATGAACACAAAAATGAGAGGAGGGAGAATTCTTATTGAGTGGTGATCCAATAGGTTACATTAGGGGTGTATTTATAATGATATATAAAACCCTAATAAATGATGAATAGACATCACCTAACCTATAAGCCCATAGCCCATAAGCCCATATTTACAATACTCCTCCTTGGATATTCATCGTTCATTACATGCCATAAAAACTGCCTCCCTAAAAACCTTACCAAGAAAAACCCAAAGGGATAAAAACTTGATGAAGAAAAAGAGTGCAGTACACATAATGCTCCTCCTCAAATTAATGCATATCTTTTAAGCGTCGAAGGCCGATCTTCCGAACTAGCAGCTCAAAAACTCTTGTTGGCAAAGACTTTGTGAATAAATCTGCCAAATTGTCACTTGATCGAACTTGACAAACATCAATAACTCCATCCTTTTGTAGATCATATGTAAAGAAGAATTTGGAAGAAATGTGTTTTGTTTTGTCTCATTTGATATACCCTTCCTTTATTTGAGCTATACATGCCGCGTTGTCTTCATATAACATTGTTGGATTTCCTTTAATAGACTCGAGCCCACATTCTTCTTGGATGTTTTGAATCATCGATCTTAACCAAACGCACTCTCGACCAGCTTCATAAAGTGCAATAAGTTCAGCATGATTTGATGATGTTGCAGTTAAAGATTCTTTTTTCGACCTCCAAGAAATTGCAGTGTCTCCATATGTGAAAACATACCATGTTTGGGATCGTGCCTTATGTGGATCAGACATGTAACCAGCATCAGCATATCCAACCAACTTTGATTTCGAATTCTTTTGGTAAAATAATCCCATATCACGGGTACCACAGAGATAACGAAAAATGTGTTTGATTCCCTTCCAATGTCGGCGTGTTGGCTCGAAACCATATCTTGCTAGTAAGTTCACTGAAAAAGCAATATCTGGGCGTGTATTACCAGCAAGGTACATCAAAGCCCCTATCGCACTTAGATATGGTATTTCAGGACCAAGAATGTCCTCATCATGTTCTTTGGGGCGGAACGGATCAAGTTCCCGGTCAAGTGAACGACCGACCATTGGTGAGCTTAGTGGATGAGCTTTATCCATATTGAATCGTTTCAATATCTTTTCCGTATAGTTTGATTGATGGACAAATATTCCACTTGACAGATGCTCAATTTGCAAGCCCAGACAAAACATTGTCATACCAAGGTCTTTCATTTCAAATTCATTCTTTAACAAATTTGCAATATGTTCAATTTCATCAATATTTCCAATGATATTTAAATCATCAACATACACTGCAATGATTGTGAAACTCCCCTTTGATCTTTTGATAAAAACACACGGACTTATTTGATTACTTTTGTATCCTTCTTTTGAAAGATATTCACTCAGGCGATTATACCACATTCGTCCTGATTGTTTTAGACCGTATAAAGATCTTTTCAATTTAATTGAAAACATTTCACGGGGCTTAGATTTACAAGCTTCCCGCATTTTTAATCCTTCGGGGATTTTCATGTAAATGTCACTATCAAGTGATCCGTACAAGTAAGCTGTGACAACATCCATAAGGCGCATTTGGAGCCTTTCAACATTTGCAAGACTAATTAAAAATCTGAGAGTCGTTGCATCCACAACAGGTGAATGTTTCTTCATAATCTACCCCGGGTATTTGTGAGAAACCTTGTGCTACAAGTCTTGCTTTGTATCTCACAATTTCATTTTTCTCGTTTCTTTTTATAGCAAATACCCATTTATAGCCTACCGGCTTCACATTATTTGGGGTTAATGTCACAGGGCCAAATACTTGGCGCTTTTCAAGTGAATCTAGTTCAGCTTGTATGGCATCTTGCCATTTTTGCCAATCTTTTCTTTGTCGACATTCTCCAATAGATTTTGGCACAGAAACTTCATCATTTATTATTTCACTTGCTATAGCATATGCAAAGATTTCATCAACACATGTTTCATTTCGATTCCATGTTGTACCATTTTGTACAAAATTTATTGAGATCTCATATTCATTAGGTACATGGCCATTCTCAAGAGATTTTTTCACATTTTCTGTGTTATTATTAATCTCTTCTGGGATTTTATTGATAACAACTTCTTGGACTTTGCCAGTTGTATTCTGCTCTTTCCTTTTTCGTGGATTTGTATCCTTAGAACCCATTGGTCTTCCACGCTTTCTGCGTACATTTGACTCATTCAGAGTTTCAGGAATATCAATTCGAGAAGGTGCATTTAAAGCCGGAATATATGATTTTGTAACTCTTTTTGTATATGTAAATGCATCAGGCAATTCATTTGCTATTCTTTGCAAGTGAATGAGCTTTTGAACCTCCAATTCACATTGACCACTCCGAGGGTCAAGAAAAGATATTTGTGATGCATTCCAAGTTACATCTTGTTTGTCCAACTTTTTATTTTCTCCTCCTAAGATTGGGAACATTGTTTCATCAAACTGGCAATCAGCAAATCGTGCTGTAAAAACATCTCCAGTTAATGGTTCCAAATATTTTATGATTGATGGAGAATTAAAACCAACATAAATTCCCAATCTTTTTTGAGGTCCCATCTTTGTTCGTTGTGGTGGTGCTATTGGGACATAGACACCACAACCAAAGACTTTTAGATGAGACAAACTTGGTTCTCTTCCAGAAACCAGTTGGAGTGGAGAATACTTATGAGACGCGCTTGGTCTTAATCTAATAAGAGCAGCAGCATGTAAGATAGCATGTCCCCATGCAGAGGATGGCAATTTTGATTTCATAAGTAGTGGTCTAGCAATAAGTTGTAATCTTTTTATTAAAGATTCAGCTAGACCATTTTGTGTATGCACATGTGCTACAGGATGCTCAACCGTAATCCCAATTGACATACAAAAATCATTAAATGATTGAGATGTAAATTCTCCTGCATTATCAAGTCTGATCTTTTTGATTTGATGATCTGGGAAATGTGCTCTTAATTGAATTATTTGGGCTAATAGCCTCGCAAAAGCAACATTTCTTGATGCTAACAGACAGACATGGGACCATCGGGATGATGCATCAATTAATACCATAAAGTATCGAAATGGTCCACACGGAGGAGTAATTGGCCCACAAATGTCTCCTTGAATTCTTTCTAGAAACAAAGGAGATTCTTTTTCAAGTTTATTGATTGAGGGCCTAGTTATCATTTTTCCAAGAGAGCATGCTTCACATGATAATTCTTTTGATAATAGGATCTTGAGATCCTTTAGTGGATGCCCATTTGAGCTCTCAATTATTCTCCTCATCATAATATCACCCGGATGACCCAATCGGTCATGCCAAAGGGTAAATATTTTGGGATCTATATCCTTTCGGGTAGAAACCATATTTATTTCTGTCTGATTGATGTATGTAAAATACAATCCAGAAGATAGACCTTTCATTCTTTCCATTATGGTCTTTTTTTCCATTTTCAATGGATGTAATTTGGAGATACTCAATTTCATTTTGAGTCATTGTTTCAAGATGATAACCATCGCGTCTTATATCTTTAAAACTTAGTAGATTTCGCCTGGATCTACTAGAATATAACGCATCATTTATTATTAATTGTGTACCTTTAGGTAACACAATGTAGGCTTTGCCAGAGCCTTCAATCAAGTTGCTAGTACCACAAATTGTGTTGACATTTGCATTTGCTATACGAAATTCATAAAAATATTTTTTGTTTTTCAAAATAGTATTTGTTGTTCCACTATCTACTAGACACTCGTCTTCACCGTTTTCCAAAATGCGTTTCATATCCTTGAATAAAAATAAATAAATAAGCAATTCAAAGTAAAAAAAACATAAATACTTCATTAATTAAAATTCAAAACATGAGTAACAATGCTAGAACAAACCTAGCTTATTCAACACAAAATTTGAACTTAAACACTTATTGCGGAAAATATAAAAATGCAACTAGATAGCTAGTTATTATTTCCATCGTTGGAAAATGAAGCAACAACATCATCGACATCATCAAAGAAATCTGAGGAGTCGAAGCGCACATTGGGAATTGGCTCATCATCATTGAAATTAATAATGAAATTTGTTTCAATGTCTTTTCCTTTCTTTTTTAGTGACGCTTGATAAAGATCAACAAAGTGTCTGGAGGTGCGACACTGTTTTACCCAATGAGTGTTCATGCCACATCTGTGGTACACATTTCCAGATTTCTTAGGAGCTTGATGTTGAATCCTTTTGCCTTTGTCATCTTTTTTCTTGAAATCATATGGCTTAGGATTATAACCATCACGATGCCAAACCATATTTCGACCACGTCCACGGCCACGGCCACGACTTCGTTCATTTCCACGGTTATTACCATATTCACGACCCCGACCCCGACCCCTCACATTTGATGTTGCATGCACTTCAGGCAATGCAGTAGAACCAGTGGGGCGTGCTTGGTGATTTTTCATCAAAAGCTCATTATTTTGTTCAGCAACAAGGAGAACAGATATTAGTTCGTGGTATTTTTTGAAGCCACGTTCTCGATATTGTTGTTGTAAAAGCATATTTGAAGCATGAAAAGTAGAGAAAGTTTTCTCTAGCATGTCTTCTTCAGTAATCTTTTCTCCGCACAATGTTAGTTTAGATGTGATGCTAAACATTGCGGAATTGTACTCGCTGACACTTTTAAAATCTTGCAACCTGAGGTGCATCCAGTCATAGCGAGCTTTAGGAAGGATTACTTGTTTTTGATGATCAAACCTTTCCTTTAAACTTTGCCATAATATTAACGGGTCTTTCACCGTTAGATATTCCTTTTTTAGGTCCTCATGAAGATGATGACGCAGGAATATCATGGCTTTGGCACGTGCTTGTGCAGAGGCCGTATTTCCGGTTTTGATCGTTTCTCCCAATTCTTTTGCAGTTAAATGGATCTCAACATCAAGAGTCCAAGGGAGATAGTCTTTTCCAGAAATGTCAAGAACAGCAAAATCGATGTTCGAAAGCTTTGAGTTTGACATTTTTTTTCTTTTTTAACTACATAAAAGAAAAGCAAGTGTATCATTTAGCAAGGAAAAAGATCGCATATATCAAACATTTATATATCGTATGATTAGAAAAACGAAATCTCAACTAAAAAATCACACTTCCTATTATACAGTAGTATAGTGACGGATTAATTAGTACAATTGCACTAAACATATGCAGACAACCATATTAACATAGTATTGTCACATACAAACCAATAAGTATGATAAATATATGTAATTATTATTAGTATATTTATTGTTTACAGTTGCTAGCAGATACAGCTAATTATATTCAAATTACATCATCACTACATAAATAGTACTCAACAATTAATTTTGCACAAATATTCACCGTACATAGCATATGTGTAACCACAACTATACTTGTATTCAATATATAAAAACCACTGATGAGTATACTAAATAATATATTAATATATTAGTTACAGAAAGCTAATCACAGGTTTATGTAATTAAGTTTAATTACCTTTATAACATGAAAAGTTATATTTAACATTGTGATTTATTAAATACATTAACATTGTGATTTATTAAATACATTCTGACAAAATAGGCGTTGTACAGACGCAAGAATTTCGATGATTAGTAATGCACAAACATCATACTAATATACACAAATAACACAATTATACATATACATGACACAATATGTCAAAAACAAGTCGTAACACATAGACCATCAATTTATGAATACAGTACATAGATAATATTTTCATTTATAATACTATATTGAGCAAGTTGCTAAAACAGACAATATTACTCCGTATTATTTATAAATAAATTGTACGTTGTTAAAAACATAAACATAATGCAACAAATAAATAAAAAAATAACAACAGTAGAACTTGAGGTTCTATTTTTTTTTCTCATAACTTGAGGGTTTTTTTTATTTTATTTTTTTTTTTTTTTTTTTTTTTTTTTATTTTTTCATTTCATACATAAACATGAAAGTAAAAAAATAACGCAAATCTCTTTATGTAATCACTATAGAACATGAAATGTTCTTGTAAATTACGATAGAGATCAATAACAATACTATAACATATTATCCATTATGTTAACAGTGACTTTGAAAAGTCATACTAATTAAATAATATATGATAACAGTGACTATAATCATGATTTGACAATTGCTATTAGTGACCCGCCGATTAATATAATACAATACATTATCTGACAATTGCTAAATAATATACTTTTAAATTGTCTAGCATTGACTCTAATCGAATGATAAATGAAAAAAGGTTGAAGACATACCGAGAGTAAAACGAAAAACCAAAATCAAAATCTTAGAGCGTGCTGATAACGTGTTATAAGTAGAGTAAAATAATGAACACAAGAATGAGAGAAGGGAGAATTTTTATTGAGTGATGATCCAATAGGTTACATTAGGGGTGTATTTATAATGATATAAAACCCTAAGAAATAATGAATAGACATCACCTAACCTATAAGCCCATAGCCTATAAGCCCATATTTACAATAAATCTAAAGTTCTCTATAGGGACAGTGGCCGCACTTTTGAAATGTTGGAGACGAAACCTACAATTTGACCATGATTTTTGCAATTTACTCAAAAAAAAATGTTGCCAAGAAGTGAGTGCCTTAGAATGTTGTCCATAGACTAGTAGTATAGTGTTTGGTAGTTGTCAGTTTCTCCAAGGCCCCTTTGACTATTCAGATAGACAAAAAGGTCCCACTCCAAGAACCACACACGTCTCTTTTTAATGTCTTTATGTGTCTCGTATAGAGAGAGAAGCATATACAGTTATACACAAAGCCATAGAGAAAAATAAAGGGGTAGCTAGCTAGTCGTATCAAAGGCAGCTTCACTCGTAGTCATAAGAACTTTAGTGTCATCTTAGCATAAATTATTGAGTTGAAGCCAATAGAGGCATTTAGTACAAGTTGTGGCCTTTATGAAAGTTGAGAAATTTTCTTGTGAAAAAAGAGAGTGCATGTGTTTAGTTTCTGAGATTGGGAATTGTTTAAAGACAGTGTCCATAATCTGCATACAGAATCTTACCACCAAATATAGCAACACAAAGGATACCATCTTCATATTCTCTCTAAAAAAAAAACACACACAAACTAGCTTGCACCACACTCTCTCTAGAAACCATTCTCTGATCACAATTCTCCCTACATATTATTATAACCAGGAACAAAACACAAGTAGGTTTTGATCTTTGGTTCCAAAACTATTGCATGTGTCACTAGAATCTTAACTTGTAAGTTATATAGTTTCAATCTTTTTGTTGGTTATGTGATATTCAGTTGAAATCATGTCTACTCTCACAAAAGCTCTATCATTACTATTGTTCTTGTTCGTGTTCTTCGTATCAATTTCTCTATGTAAGTTATCTGCTCTCAAATATATAAACATTTTTCTTGATAAAATTTTGTCCATTTTTATATGTTTTTCTTGTAATTTGATTATGTGTTAAGTTACATATAGTTATATTCGTTTTGTTTTACAGTTTCTAGATGTGGGCTGGCTTCAAAACTCCAAGATTCTGATCTTTACTACCAGGTATTTAATTAATCTTGAAATTCAACTTACGAAAACCTCATAAACAGGGACGGACCTACATGGGTGCTGGGTGTGGCACAGGCTACACCCGATTTTAGGTCACATAGTGCAAAAAAAAATTAAAAAAAATGTCGTTTTTCTGGTATGTGCGACCCCAAATTTTTATTTGCTACTTTCATTTCTTACAATGTATCTCTATTTAGCATAACGATTTTTTTGTGCAACACCCTATTTAAAATCCTGCATAAAACTAAAACATATGTTGCACTTTTGATGATTTATTATATGTAGTATATATTTATTGTAAGCAGTTTTATGTAGCTATCAAATCACTTTTTGAATACAGAATATAGCAGTTGATTATGTATGCAAATTACATCAAGTATATTTGAATATCTTTTTATAGATCATATACTTTAAAATTGACACATAACTTATTTCTTTTTTTCGAACGGTGAATTATATAAAGATAAATGCGCTAGCGATCACCTATTAATATACGAAGAACCCGATACATATCGTGTGAACAAGCGGATTTAGGATTACAAATCCACTTGAATCAATTGGAAATTAGTCCTTCTACATCTATTTAAAATTCATGTCAAAGAGAAAATTAGTTGCTAGCACTAGTCATTTGTAAATGTTTTCTTCTTAACTTCTTGCTAATTGCTTGTTAATGAAATTTTGTTGACCAAATAAATGTTTAACCCTATATGTATCTACACCAAGATTGCTGTTTTCAAAATACGAGTTGCAAAAGATAACCATATACATGATTAGAATAGAAATCTACCAAAGCCATGTTATGTTTACAAGATAATTTAAAATAAATTATATGGATAATAATATAAGGAAAGAAGGCAATGTGGAGTGAAATGTGGTACATAATCTGTGCCACTATCAAAACTAGGTAAGACCAGGTAGGGTTTCATTTATAATTTAATAAGAGTACACATAAAAGTTAACACCATTGAAAAATGGCCTCTGTAGGGCCGCCTATTTTGATCAAAATGTACAAGTTTTAAAGCAGATAGTACAGGCGGCGACAGCAGTCAAAAGTCAACACCCCCTACAGGGGGGTCAGGATAAGATGGGCCTTGAAAAATATTTATTTTTCTTTATTTATTAAAAAATTAAAAAAAAAAAAAAAAAAAAAAAAAAAAAAAAGCATCCTTAGAAAGTTTAGTTTTTTTATTTTCCGTTTTTCCTAAAAGGTATGTGCTAATTTTTTTATTTTATTTTTATATCTTCTTATATGAGTTAGGATTAAATAAGAAGAATGATTAAAATGAAGAGTTAAATATTGACTACTTATTCCAATTAATCATTAACGAGAACACATTATCACTCTCTAGTTACTTAATTGCTTAATCATATTGGATTTTCTATTAGTATATCTCAAATACTACTTTGTTCACAAAAGAAAACTTAAAAGCACATATTTACATCTCATCGTATCTTCTTTAACGAGCTTTACTTCATACTAAGCCTACTAAAGGATACAGGGTCATTGACTACTTTTTTTTTGTCTTTTGATTGTAACATGTAGATACGGGTAATATTTTTCTTGTTAATAGGCCAATAGGGGTGATAACATATTTTAATTTTAAGAAATGCAATGGTTACATATGATGACTAGATTTTCGAGCAATATCACTTTCAATTGTTTAATTGGTAAAAATATGTCATAACACTTTATTGTTAAAAACTAATCAAATCGTCTTATAATTAACATGAAATCAAAAAAATTAAAAACATATAGAATGAATTTGATATCTTAAAAACTTATTTTCAAGTTGATTAATTCAATTCATGCATTATATAATTATAATCATTAAGTAATGGCGCAAATTGTAAGTTGGAAATATTTTAATAACTATTACACCTTGCACATGCATGATTTTACATAAATAATGAACGTTTTAAGTATGTAAAAAATTATATATTTTAAATTCGTATTAATAGTGACTAAAAGACGAACATAACGAATATAATGTTGCATATTAAAAATATGAATTAGTATGTGCTTTTCAGATGTTTATGTCGAATGTTATTATATTTTAAATATAAACAGTATTTAAAGTTTAATAGCTAAAGGGTGCAAAATAAAATTTTGTGAAATATTTTGGGAATATAAATAAAAATTATTTTTAAAATTATCTTCACATATCTATTATTTGGCACTTTTCACATTTACATGTTACATCATCTCTTTGTTACGTATGTCAGTCGCATTTGCCAAAACCTTTTATTATATAGGTGTATGTAGTATCATTTATACTAGATAACTCGATGTTGTAAAACATCCATTTTTGGATAATTCTCTTCTTAAATATTTTCAAAAAGGCACGTTAACGTCTTTTTTATTTCTAAACTCAGTCATCTATTTACAATGCAACAATAATGTCATTTGTACATATCATTTTACACGCTTTCTTGATATATATGCCTTATTATCTGTATAAGAAACAGAAAGTGACACATAACACACAGGGAGTAATTATAAGATAGCATGATTTGTGAGAATGACACATACTATATGAAATCTGAATGAAATAGCCAAATAGGCGCAATATCATACTATGCGTGCATGCTAATTATTTTTATAAAAAAACAAATGTTGGAGATTGGTAAAATTCTACAGTCTGTTCAAACTATCATAGAATAAGAGTAGCTTATCTGTTTGTTTAGCATAGCTAGTACCACTTTAATTTTGCAAAACCTTACGGTCAGGACGGCTCTATATTTGTTGGGTGTGGCACGGGGGCTGCACTCGATTTTAGGTCACGAAGTGCAAAAATAATTAAAAACTGTCGATTTTTGTTATACCTCAATAAATTTTTTTTGCTACTTTCGTTTTCTTATGTGTAACTTTAGTTAACCTAAATAGCAATTGTGCAACTCACTCTCGAAAATTTTGGGTTCGTCCATGCTTATGTTTTTTTTTTTTTTTTTTTTTTTTTTTGTAAATAAGTGCGCATGTTAGCATTAGATTGCGCATATTAGCCACTGACTTAATGAGCCCAATAATCGATCAGTCATTTCTAAAGGGGACCCATATTCCCGTGTAAATCGGAGTCATGTTCGCTAATACGGGTCACCTCCCGTGAACCCCGCCCTTGTCCCTTTTGGTAGGCGCATGTTAGCAAATAGCTAGCCATAATTCTCCTTATAATGTACTATTAATAATGTGTAATGTTCATTTCCTTAAACTCATGCTACCATATTGTGTGGAACATTTGCATGCAGAATATTGAAAAGGCTTTAGCCAAATTCAAAGCTACCAGTATTTCAAGGAGGAGATTGAATGGACCGGGATCATCGCCACCACGTTGTGCATGGAAATGTGGGAGGTGTACCCCATGCAAGCCGATTCATGTGCCCGTGCCACCAGGGAATCCCGTGACTGCCGAGTACTACCCCGAAGCTTGGAGGTGCAAATGTGGAAACAGATTGTACATGCCATGATGTGCATGGTTTTTATTTGTTTGTTACTAGCTAGGTGTTTGTTCTATCAACTACAAGAGGGGTATTATGTCATTAATCACTTTAGTAGTCTTGATATTGAAAAAATCCGAAAACATATCAAAGCTTGATTATTCTATAGATGCAATACTATACCTTTTGAGTCTTGAATTGGTACCTAGCTTATTAAATTCTTGTTACATTTCTAACTTATACAGTATATATAAGCAAGTAAGCAATATAACAAACTATGTTTACCGAACAACGTTTTATATATAGAAGAAGTTCCACATGTTGTATAAAGTAAGTGTGTGTCTACTTAATCCTAAGCACATGTTAAGCTACATTTGATATATATCAATTTCCCTCTACAAATCTACATTTCACTTATATAGATGAGAATTCCCTTTGTCTTATACACTTCTACCAAATTTTCACTTTCCGTAATTGTAAACCTTCTGCTGAAAATCGAATTGATTAAATAAAGTCACTTTCAATAGCCAGGCCAAATGACTACAAGATCATCATCGGTCTACTCTACCTCGATCAATTCACCATTTTGAACCTTGCATAGAAGGTTTTAATAGAACTATTTTTGGTATCTATACTCAGTAGTTGACATGGTTGACATAAGGGAAATGTAGGAGCTAGCATAGCCGTTTCTACAAGATATAACATAGCTTTTTTTTTTTTTTTTTTTTTTAGGCAATTTATTCCAACCAAACAAGACCATTACAAACTAAGGCATCCACTATATTAACAAATGAAGCTTATTAGGGTATTGTTGATCAAATTGATCGACATCCGGAGTCGTCTAATTCACAATACTTATTTATAACGCCATTAGAGTCACATCTACGTCTCAAACAAACCAATTATCTTTTTACATAAGACCAAATGTAATGATTGAAGTCACAATATTTATTTATAACGCCATTAGAGTCACATCTACGTCTCAAACAAACCAATTATCTTTTTACATAAGACCAAATGTAATGATTGAAGTCATGAAGGGTTTCACAATTTCTAAATCAGCGCCAACTCACCAATTTCTCCACCACCACTTTTACCTCTAAGAATCACTAACTTTTCACCATTTAATTATACCCCACTTGATCACATACATAATCACAACACACCAACGCCCACAAATACACCTTCACTATGTGACACAACCAATGGTCACCATCACCTTTCTCCCCAAAAACGACTCCACCGTGCGTGGTGCATGGCGGCACCCCTGTAACAGCTGATCACATATGGTCATCGCCTCTCGTGGTCCATAGCTCTAATAAGCCAAGTCTAATAGAAAACATCTCTATATTAAAACATCAAAACCGTAATCATATTAGTTTATATACAAAATAGCTTTACATGTATGTAGGAGCATAGGAGGAATGTCCCCTTTGCCGTACCTAAGTGTCTTCATATGGTTGTTTTTTGGTGACAAGTAAACATCAAAATTCCTGTTTTTATCAACACTTACACGTGGCCTAATCGTCTTCACTTACCCATTTACAAACTGGGTCCTGATTCATGCTAGCAACATTATTATTCAACATGTACCTTCTCATTGTCCAACCTGTCACTTCTATGTTTATGACTATATACGGGTCGAGTTGAAACACTTGCAAATATATCAAGAAGCTAGGAGTTTGGTACAACATATTGGGTGTTTTGAATAGCTATGTCGAAAAGGGGTGACACGTGTTACTCTCACAAATCCTGCCTGAGCATTCTAGTTTAGAATACGTTTTAGGATATTCTCACCTTAGTGTTTCAAAGGAAACACTAACTTAGGCGCTTATATTTTATGACTATACCGAGTGAATATGTGATCAAAAGTAAATATGGCTAATAAACACACTAACAGAATGTTCGAAGAAAAAAAAAACGTACTTGGACTTATATTTACATGTAATATACTCTTTGTAACGTAAAATACTAGCAACATGTATTTACATGTAACCATTCCAGACACAAATTAGCAACATACTTAAGATTCAATATAATTGCTTGTGTTGCTGACACTAACCTTTATACGAAATGTCGATATGTATAGAAAAAGCAGGTAAAACCTTAACCCTCCCCCCTGTTACTAAGACTACAAAATGTTCTTGATAATTATGGCCAATACTATAATGCAATCACATTCTTTGGTTTAATTTCCGTTTTTGTTTTTGTATTTCTGGTTTATCCACTAGGTCAGTTTGGCTGGTCCTTTGCACCTAGTTTTGGGAGCTATGTTAACTTTTTTTTTTTCTTTATCAAAGATATGTTAATTGAGTAATAAATATTATTTTTAAGAGCATTGTTAAAGCCTCCTACAATATCTTCCTACTAATCATCTTACACACACAACAATATTATATATTTTTTTCTCCACTCATTCTCTCTCTGCATCTAAACCGTCAGTTCTGACAGTTGTCAGGATACTGTAAGTAGCAGAATTTGTAGGAACATGAAGTAGGAAGATTTATAATTTTCCTTTTTTTAAACTAAATATGGTCGTCTACTCGTCTGGTTGATGTTTTTATAGAATAACTTGGGACGTTGGGCCGTGAGCCCATTTTAAGACTGCTATTCCAAGTTACCTACTAGGCTGAAGTCTGAAGAACATATTTCATGAAAGCGTAGAAGCCCATCAGAATGTCTTTAAATAGTTGAGAACTTACTCAGACTCTCAGAGCATCTTTATGACATAGCACTATAGCAGTATAGCACTAGTCTAAATTAACATAGAGTTTTATATCGACATAGTTTTCATGTTTGTTCATTTTCCGGTGTTCTTCCCAACCAAAAATATCGACCATTATTTGTTTCACCTAGACGTACTCTAGTTTTGCATAAGATTTACAGAGTAGTTTCTAAAAGATGTCTTACAGGGAAAAAGACCTCATTCATTTTTATTGGAAATAAATGACTTTGTTATAAATCATCTCACTTTGACTTTGTCGAACGCATTTACACGTTAATAATAGTCGATATATGCTATTATCGAACCAACATGTAAAATTGTTAGATTAAAGTAATAAAGTTCATAACAACAATCTTAAACAGCTCACATCATTCAAGAAGTCGAAAACGATTTGCGTACTATTTTCAGTTACATCACACTCCGCGTATGATGGTGAAATAAACCATCATTATATATGCATTAAAAATGTCATACAAAATATCTCAAAAATAAATTAAAAAATTTCTATATTTGTAAAATGATGTCAGTTAACACGGTTTCCAGCAAATATATTGCCGTCCTAAACCCCACACCACCAAGGCACCACCCATAGACTTTCTTTTGGTCAAATAAAAAAAAGTTAATTACATTTTTGGTCCTTGTGGTTTATCAGATATTTCAATTTCAGTCCAATTTTTAAAAAGTTGTGTATCCTGTTCAAAAATGAAACACCTGTTACGAGTTTGGTCCAAAGTGTGACTATGTTTGATTGTTAAATAGGAGGGTAATTTAGTCATTCCACACGCATAACACTCGACACTTTTCTTCTCTCTTGCGTTCCTCACAAACACAAACCCACTCTCACACCCACACCTACTCCCGCCCCTTTTTCTCTCCATCAAATTCGGCCAGCACCACCACCGCCTTCCACCACTAAAGCGGGTAACCGCCGCCGCCACCATCAGCACAGTTAAACACACACACCAACTTTCATCTTATAACCAAAAAATAACAAGTACCAGAAATTACATTCATCTTCTTCAACCCCATAGTTCCAACATAAACAACCAAAAACAAATCACCATCTTCAATAATAATAATAATAATAATAATAATAATAATAATAATAATATATATAAAAGAAAAAAAAATCGTTCATTGCATCGCTCGATTTTTCTGGTGGAATGTTAACACAAACGTATGGGCTTTACTACCTTGTTTGATTTATTTGATTGTGGCTTTTGGTTTAGGAATATTTCATCCGGGTATTTAAGAGTTTTATTTTGCAATCTAGGTTTATACATTTATGTATTTGTGTTTGTGTTACAGTATAAAAGGTGTGAAGATGATGATGCCTAACTAGGTGAGATAACTAAGGGCTCGTTTGGTTTGTAGATGGGTTTAGAATTTGGATTTGAATTTGAATTTGGATTATGATTTGGATTTTGGATTTAGTGTAAGTTAAAAGAAAATGAGAAGAGAGCGAAATAAAATAGATTTGTATATTATATATTTTTTAAATGAATATAATATTTAAAGTTGAAGTTTTTTTATCATAAAAAAATAAAAAAGCACTAATAAAAGTTAAAATGACCCACTAAATATGAAAATGTGACAAGTTAGCTATGATTTATACAAAGCAAATATTTGGAAGTCATTCTCAATTTTAGGACATACATTTACATACAAAATAACAACTTTCACCATCAACCCCAAATCCAAATCCAAAACCAATCAACCAAAAGGTCCTTAAAGTGGGATAAGTTTTTTGGTTTGATATGGACTGTAACATATATAGTGGGATCTTGGCTACAATCCACACCAAAATTACTCAAAAAATGATTCAGGACTCACAAAAATGATTCGGGTACCTATCATAAAATTCAAGGACCCACAAATTATAACATAGAATTGTAGGGAGGTAGCTACAAAAAATTGTAGCTAATATATTCCCTAATAATAATAACTATAGAAGACAAATCAGGGGATGGTATTTAAGTCATTTTAAAGACCAAAATGAGGGGTTTTCAATCATTTCACACCAGTTATCTGGTCAAACTAACAGTCAAAGACAAATTAGATCAAACCCGTAACGGGTGTTTCATTTTTTGACAGGATCTGTAACTTTTCAATAAATTGAGCTAAAAATGAAATAACCAACATACCATAAGGACTAAAAATGTAGTTAACTCAAATAAAAGTTTGCTACTAATTTCTTATTTGCATGATAATTCTACAACTTTGAATTATTTGTATTTTTATTTTCATATTAAGGTGATGTTTGTTTATTAAGAGGCTCTGAATCTGAATCTGAATATGCGGTAGAAAAGTCTGAATCTGATTGCCATCTTAATCTGAATAAGTGGTTGAGAAATCTGAATCTGACTCAAATAAAACTGTTTATTTTTGTAAAAATGTCTAGATGTGTTAAACTATCAATTTTTACAATTTAAATATATAAGTTTATTATGATATGATAAACTAATATAAGCGCATAAGTCTCAAAATAAGTAGGAAAATTGAGGCTTATGAAATATAAGCCGAAATCAAATAAGCTAATAAGCCCACATATAAGCTTAAACAAACACCCCCTTAATATGGGGGGAAAAAAATAATAACAAAATATTAAGAATAAAAAAGAGACATTAAGAGGTGTTAAGACACACCCTCCACATCAAGTTCAATAATAGGTTTATGCCTCTTACTGCCTCTTAATTATCGGAAAAAAACAAACACTCTTAACACTGGTTGTCTCTTACCGCCTCTGAATGACACGAAAAAACAAACACTCTTAATGACCCAAATGGCTAACCGCGTCTAAATGAGTTATATTAAGATGCTGTTAAGAGTCATTTTTAGAAAAACAAATACCACCTCATCGTTTAAATTATTGTTTTATCACCCATATCTCAGACACGTTATGAACTCTTATTTTTATAGTGTTTTTAACATTTTATGTTTCCTTACTATACATGCTTATGTGATGCTAGTACAGTAAATATGAACTAATTGTAGTGTTGCTTTTATTTAAAAGTAAACTTGCACACATCCTAAATTATATCTATGTCCATTATGAGAATCGAATGCTTAACCCTTCGAGAAGGAAACCCTTTAACATATACTGTACTTTATCATAGACCCTTATATAAACATTGACTAATATTGCTTATAAAGAAAGCAAGATAATGATAATATAAACAGTATGTGATGCTATGTGCTAAGTGTTTTATGAATACTTTTAAAATGTTGTGGCGGCATATAACAAATCAAGAGAGCACATTAGCACAAAGAAAAAGATGCGATGACGTAGATATCATTATAATATTTTTAAAAGATAAGTCGCTAGTAACACGTAAGATTTCCTCGCACGAAGTACAGTAGGTTGGGTGTAATGGTGATCTTAGTATCATCTTCACCTAAAAGTCATATCAGCTTTTAAGTACATCACATAATAGTCGTAATTGTGATAATCTAACTAAACAAATAAAAAATGCACCACTTAATACAAACATATTTTATAATATATCTCACACACACTTACAAATAAAAAGAAAGGGTGTTGATATGCATACCATTTTATTTGATAAATACACCATCATGTACAAGCTACATAGCACTCCGTACAACACTGTAATACACAAAATATAATGTGTGCATCAAAAAAAGTGATGTATGCATCAACCCCTAAAAAGAAAAATGGTGAGTTTTGTTAAGTGGTCTGCGCCACTGAACAACCCAAAAAATAGTCCACCACACGCGGCGATGCCACCACCAAAATGGGGACCGAGCGCTGTGGGTGGCCACCACAGGTAGTGAAAGCTTTTTATAACGTCCGGTCTTAGGATATGCACAATTAGCCTGAATAGATCGGTCAAGAAGAAGTGGCGACCGATATTGAAGTCGGTCGACCCCAATGTGGGGATTTTGTCAAATATCGGTCGATCAACCAAAAAAAAATACTATCGGTCTAATTTTCGATCGATTGTATACACACTACAATTTCAAAAATTCTAACCATTTGGTATTAAAAAATAATAATAATAATAATAATAAATAAATAAATAAATAAAAACTTTTTTTAATTTAAAAACTTTACTACTTTACAACCTTATAAATACCAACCTCAAACACACTTCTAAACACACAATTTCAAACAATATTTCTATCAATACCTTCAAACACATTCTTTTAATTATGTCTTACGAGCTATTTTTTGGTTCTTCGTCTTCCAACAATGATGAAGTTATGAGTGAGTTTACGGAGTTTGCGGAGTTTGCTTGGAACGCTTACCAAGCATCACAGCCAAAAGTTCCACGAAGGTACATACGTAGGGATCATTCGGGTGCTCATAATCGTTTAGTGGCGGCATAAAAAGGATCTCCAAGATATTATATATACATGTATCATATTACATAATATGATCATTCGACACAAGCAGTCCTACATTATTCGAAGATGAAGGCCATCGTGATCACGATCCCTTAAGAACGCATGAAGAATCGTTAGTAGTTACTCAGGAGCTCCAAGACTCATCAACTCATCTACACTTAAAATCTGATTCGATCGAACACATTTGGAGAAATTGTAGAAATCAAGTCAATCAAGAGAATGAAGAAGAAATTGGTAGTGATGATGACGATGAGGAAGACGATGAAGAATTTTTGTAATGTTTTTAATGTTATTTGAATAATTTACGTAATGTTTTTAATGTTTAATTGAATAATATATGTAATGTTTTTATTTTTAATGAATTTTAAGATTGTTGTTTAAAATGTTTGAATTAAAAAAAATAAAAAATAAATAAAAATCGGCCACCACTGTGGCAACTTGGTCATGTCTGGTCACCGGAGAGAGAAAGCTGATGTGGCGGCCGGTGACCCGGGTCACCACTGTGCATAGCTTTAGGCTAGCCACATTGGTCGATCGAGCCGATCGGTCGACCCACTGTGGTCTGTCGGTCGTGATCGGTCGTCGATCAAAAAACACATGAACTAGTTCGTCCAAACGACCGACTTTTATACACACAAACTTCCAAAAATTACCACAATAATTAGTCAAAAATCAACCCCAACAATAAGGATGGTTATTTTGTGAAGGTGATATGTGAGTATGTGACTATCGTTTGGAGTCAATCGTGTTCAAAGTAATCACAAGTCAACCTCTCACGAAGAAAAGTCAACGTACAACACTAAACGCAAAATCGATTTAATAACCGGATAAGTGAATACCCGGGTCGAGGTCCCAGCGAGGCGTGAAATTGAGGATATCGTTTTCGGTTCGGTATTAAAATGCTTGAAAAGACGAGGGTTTCTTGTGTTTCTAAAATCTACTAAAAACGAAAATCGAATAACGAAAACCAAAAACTACGAACGAGTAAAAACGTAAAATATTTGAAAAACTAATCCTACGTGTATCAAAATAATTTTCCTAAGTGCTAAATGACAAAATAAAATTTTGAGAAAAAGAATTACATTTTTTTTTTAACTTTTATATAATTTTTTAGGAATTAAAAACTAAAATAGAGAAATAAATTGTTTAAAAATAGTAAAACTATCTGGAAAATTATGAAACTTTTTCAGTAAATACTTTAAACAATTTTTAAGCTAAGAAAAATAAGAACTTTGAAAAAAACTTAAGCAAATAAGCTGTTATAAGCTGAGACAGCTTATTAAAGCTTATAAAGAAAAAAAAAAGATTTAGAAGAAATAAGAAAGAAATATTTAACTGAAAAGGACTATAGAGCATTTGGTAAGGTTGTGAGTTGTGAGCTGACTAACCCAGGTTCGAACCCTAGGCTTAGTAGTTTTTTGCTATTTAATTTTTTTCTTTGACTTTCTTTTTAAAAACCAAATAAACACCATTAAATAAGCTAGGTTTCAACTAAAACCATTTTTAAAATCACAAGATGAGCTCAGAACAGCTTAATTTCAGATTGATCAGACAATGCAACAAACAAGACAAAACACAACATTAACTAAAACAGATTACAACACTAAAACTCCTAAATAAAAGATAACTAGAGTCTGCTGTTCAAGAAAATATGCAGGGCAGAAGAAAGGGCAGAGAGCAGTTTTTGCAACCCAATTTAAGCTAAGTGATAAGCTCAAAAGTCCAAAATAAACACAAACAGATCTATATTACCTAGCAAGCTTCTTGAAAAACAAAAATTCAAAACCTATATCCGACTTTAACTAATCTAAAAGTGAGATTTAAAAAAAGCTATTGAGGCAAAATAAAATGTTGCAGGTCTTTAATCCTAGAACTAAAAAATAAGTCAAACACTTTACCTACTGATATTGATTAACTCCTAACAATCACTAAAATCATAACATATGCAAAAACAAACTCAGTAGCTTATCACTATAATAAGCTATGAGATAAGAACTAATCCTAAAGCTATGCTAATCAACTCAAACTCAAAGTGATTCAAAACAGGAAACAATCTAGTACACTAGGGGGCAAACCAAATAAGCACTACCAAAATAAATAAGCAGATAAAAAAAAGCAAAATAAGTAATAAGCAATCACACTAGGTTGACCCATGAAGTCAAAACAACCAAACTTGCTATCCTAACTAACGATACTAACATCAACTCAAATAAATCAGACCAAATAAGCAGATAAACATCAACTAACATAATTGGGGCAAAACAAGCAGTAAAAGGAAAAATAAATAAGCAAAAATTAAGCAGTTCAAATAATAAGCTGAAAAAGACAATATAATATAAAAATTGATTGATATTAAATAAAGAGTAAATTACAACTGAATAAAAATTACAATTACCTCAAAAAAGCTAAAAATAAACCTAAAAACACAACTCGACTGCTCGGCCTATATTTATACTAAAAAAATACAAAAACCCTAGAATCTGAGTGTGTTTCTTTCGTGTGTGTGTTCCTCTTCGTGCGGTTGTGTTTCTTTTCTAACCCTTGGATCATTTCTTGTTCACCACATCTTTACATCTTGGTCGTCGATTCATCTTTTTGTCCACGGATCGCTGAGGTGGAGGGGAGGGGACCAAAGACATGCCCATGTGATGTCTTTGGCTGGTAGTGGTGGTGAAAGGGATGGTTGGAGGGTTAGCAGATGGTTAGGCGGGCAATGGGAGGTTAGTGGTGATGAAATAGTGATTAGGGTTGGGATTTCGTTTGATTGGGAATTTGACCAAGGAAAAGGGGGTTTGACCATTCTTATTGACCGGTGTTTTATAAATAATAACTTTGGGTCGGGTTTTTTAGTTAGAGTGAAATTGTGTGTGGGCTTTAGGGTAAAATGATTGGGCTTAGTGGGTTTGTTTAAGTTTAGTGGGATGGGTTGGGTAGAGGATTTAGATGGGGTGGATAAAAAATGTGGGATGGGGTTATTTTATTTTAAGGTCCGGTTGTAGGGTTTTTTTTTTTTTAGTTAGGATAAATTTGGTTTCATCACAAGGACTAATTGTGTAATTCATGAAACCTCAAGGACCATTTCTGCCCAGTCTTCAAATTTCTTCAAGGGTCCATTTTTGCCAACAAGTAATAATCCAAGGGCCGTTTGGGATTTTCCGAGCTCGAATTAAATCCAAATAAATAATGTCTTTTCCGGCTTCGGTTTTCGACTCTTTTCCATTCCAAGCTCGGTTTTGTCCATATTTGCCTCGTTTTCAATCCTTTTGTACCTGAAACACACAAAACACAATCCAAGGATATTTGTAACAATATATGGTCCATTTGGGTGTTTTTGATCGTTTTTTGTGGGGTTTTTCGGGTATAAAATGATGAGTAATAGGCCACTCATCAATCCCCCACACTAAGCAATTGCTAGTCCCTAGCAATCCGATCATATAAAGTAATGAAAGGATCAAAAATGTCAAGGTTACCAAAAATATTACACCCCGTTTTGCAAGTAATTTAAACGAGATAAAACGTAAATAATATGCTTGATTTTCAAAAATGGCATCATGGAACGGGAATCACACAAAATGGGTGACTCCGGGGAATTGTAATCGTCATCC
>CP139508.1:335980756-336077509 GCA_021014915.2 Artemisia tridentata subsp. tridentata
CATTAAGATTTTTGCTCTATCATGTTTGGTGGATTAGTTCTACTTCCACTCCCATTCATGGAAATGTCACAAATTTGCAAGTCTTTTTGGTAATGCTATATATGGTACGTGCCACTTTTTTTTAAGTGGCAAGGAAATTATCATTTTTGTGTTCGAAAAGAGGCCGCCTTAAATGCTCTTCGTCAGCAAAGGGATAAATACTTCTTAACCTATTTTAACTTCTTGGTAAAATGAAATGTGTTTTATACGTTTCTAGCTAATGTGCAAAATAATAAAGTAGAAAGCTTAAATTATAAAACTCTCCTTGTTTGGATGCTAAATTTTAATAAGGACGAAAGAGCTAGTTGTATTTTTTCCTTTATGGCTATAAAGTAGAAGTTTGTGGTAAACTTAGTTGGAATAAAAGTATATAAGTTTGAGGTATCTAGATATGTGTTTGCAAAACAAATACAGTAATTGTTATGGTTAGATAACAAAATAACTATTCAAACACCGGCCGGTTCGACCGGTTCGACCGGCCTCCGGCTGGTCGGCCGGTTTTTAAATCCCGGTTTTTTATAAATCTCGGTTACTGTAGCGAACCGGCCGGTTTTTCCGGTTTTGGCCGGTTTTTCCGGTTCGACCGGCCGGTTCAACCGGTTTTGACTTCTTTTTTTTTTTTTTTTTTTTTTTTGATTTTTTTTGTTGGGCGGTTCGGCCGGTTCGACCGGTGACGGAAGCATGGCCGGTTCGACTAAAAAACCGGTTTTTAAAACATTGATTCAAACAAAATGAGTGATTATTATATTACTTTGCATTATGTCAATAATTGGCTTTCTTATTGTGATAATTTTTGCTTTAAACAGTAGAAAAAAGTATCAAAACTGAATTTAACATACTGATCATTTGAAAATAACAAGGTTTTCAGGTGCTCGCACATTACATTGGAACGGTTCTCGTTAGCGTCAGTTCTCGTGCAAATTTCTCTTTATAAATATGATAATTGTAAATTGAACTCGCGACTTTGTATATAATAATGACATGCTCTCAACAATTACACCAAGAATACAAAGTAAAAGTTGAAAATGATATCTTTTTAGAAGCAATTTTTTTTTTTGATAATTAATATTGGGAAAAAATTAATATTTACATAAGTTCAAATACAAAATAAAATATTAGTGAAAATTAAAAAGACTATTATAAGTTACTATTCATTGAACGGTAACTTTTGATAATTGATAATAAGTATAGATATAAATTGTTTGTCATTTGAATTTACAAAAGTCTATTATGGAGCATATGTAAGCCCATCTAGTCTTGGATAAACAACTTTAATAATACTGACTATCCGTGTATAACGTCGATGTATAGCGGTAAATAGTTATACTTGCGAACTTATGTTTTTTGGTGGGACACTTGATACAACAGTTACTGGTTCAATTTGTAATCATTAAGAAAAAAAAGTCTTTGGATTAAAAACGAAAATGATAAAAGTTTGAGGAGCTCTAGCCTTTCCTTCATCACCCGTACAACTCTACTCATCAAAGCCTCAATATCCATCTCCAGCTCCTTGTATAACACTTGCTCTAACAGATCAACTAGATAATCCCTGATTAACTCCAACGTATACAACACAGAGTCCAAGATTTGGTTTCTCAAAGCAAAGCCATTGTTTGATCGTGTGTATACCCTGTTAATACAAATATCGTCTAAAAAATGTTATGTATATTTTACGATCTTTGCTATATTTTGTTAACGAAAATTATAAAATTTATTTTAGCAAAACATAAATCTAGTTAAGTCTTTTATATATATAGCTACAAGTCTTTCTCAAACACAAATAGATTTTAACATAAGTTACAAATTATTTGTTCATATATAGCATTTTAGTCAAAATGCCACATTAGGTGTTAAAAACAAATAAAATGCCACATTAGATGTCAAAGTAAAATTAGTATGTTTTACAAATAATAAAAATGTGTCTTATGATAACATAAGTAATCAAACTTTTTTAGTAACTTATTAACTAACCAAGTTATTTCTTAATTAAACATTATCTAGCTAGCTAGTATATACATTTTACAAGTTTACTTTCCTAAAGTTTTTAATCAAAATAAGAATGCATTTTTACATCATTCAATGGATCATCCTACTCTAATCTAAGATTGCATATCTCTTTAGGATCCTTGTAAGATATGGTGAATATTTTGTTTAAATTGTCACTCTAGAATCTTTGGAAGATATGGAAAATATTTTGGTTAGATTTGTTAAAGATTTTGATGATCTTCTGTCAGGTCCTGGCGGAACCAAACTCATACACGGACGGAACCCATTATTTGGTTTCGTCTGATCCATGGCTTGCTAGCACTTTGTGCCTATAAATAGCAAGGCACACCATGTTGTTTGATCATCACTTACATACATAAAACAACATATATTCTCTCATTCATCATTCTCTATATCTAACTCATTCTTATTTCATTTTAGTGAGCTTCTTTTATAGCAAGAAGATCAAAGCATTACAAGCTTCAATAAAACGTTGCAAGACTTGTTTGTTTGTCATTGTGTGAATTGTATTTATTCATACATCATTGTTTGTACTAAACCATCATAAACCTCTGATAGTGATCGTTCAGTATTTTAGTCCTCAAAATGTATAGTGTGACGGGAGTGGTTGTGCCCTTGTAAAAGAACTCTACATCTAGCTTTGTGTCGGAAATATTGTGTAAGCGACGTGTAAAGGTTTTCTCCGCTGGATAAAGGAGCTTGTTGATTAGTGAAGAAAACTCTCGAGTTGGATACTTGGGGAGTGGAGTACGGCAAGGAAAAAGAGTCCTTGTAGACCGAACCACTATAAACACTCGTGTTGTGGTTTGATCGTTTCTATCTTTCTTGCACTTTACTTATTGTTATTTTGTTTACATACGTTAAGTCATTTCACACACAAAGATAACTAAGAAAAAGAAATTAAAAACGGTAAAACTATTCAACCCCCCTTCTAGTTTTCCACAATTTGTATCAGAGCTACGTTACTCAAGATTTTTAAAATTTATTGTATTTTAAAACTTGAAACGATCCATGGATTTTGAAAACTTTAAAGAAGGGCAATCTATGCAAAGACCACCACTTTTTGAACCAAATGAATTTATTTATTGGAAAAGCCGTTTTAAAACATACGTGAAATCAAAAGATATAGATTTATGGTATATAATTATAGAAGGTGATTATAAAGCTATTATAAAAGATATCGCAAGTGGTCGGGATGAGGATACTTCACTTACTCGTCATAGTGATGAGCAAAAGAAGTTAATTGCAAAAAATAATGAAGCAAAAATGATGCTTTACAACGCTCTAACTAGAAAGGAATTTGAAAGAGTCTTTATGTACAAAACCGCTAAAGAAATTTGGCAATCTTTAATAATCACTCATCAAGGAAATTCACAAGTTAAGAACAACAAAATTGATCTTCTTGTTCAACAATATGAACAATTTAGAATTCTTGAAGATGAAATCATTGATAGTGCATTTGCTTGTTTTAATACTATTATAACTTCTCTCAAAGCACTTGATGAATCCTTTTGTAGTAAGAACTTTGTCAGGAAATTTCTTAGAGCACTTCATCCAAAATGGAGAGCAAAAGTGACAGCTATTGAAGAATCTAAAGATCTCTCAAAGTTATCACTTGACGAGCTAATTGGAAATCTCAAAGTTCATGAAATGGTGATGGTAAATGATTCAGAGATTGTTAAAGGCAAAAAGGAAAAAGTCAAGTCCATTGCCTTAAAAGCAAGAACGGAGTCAAGTGATGATTGTTGATATAAATAATGCCTAAAAACATTATCAATACTTATTCATATCTCTATGTTTTGATGATCAAAAAATGTAAACTTATCAAACATAAACTTATTAAGTAAACAAGTATTTTGTAACACCCTGAAAATCGAAATGAAGCAGCGGAAGACTTAAACGGGGTATTACCAACTAGATCACAGTCATAAGTATAGATTTTTGATAAAAAGGGAAATTTTATATCATTCAATGAAAACTCAATATTCAGAGATTACATATTTGTTATCAAAAGGGGTAGTAGTTCACAAAAGTGATGGTGAGTTTGAAAAGAATGATATAGTTATTTGGAACAAAGGTGGGTCTTTTCTCCATGCTCGTGCCAACTCCGTGCTTGAGATTTCTTTAATTACCTGAGATAAACATGCTTAAAATGTCAACACAAAGGTTGAGTGAATTCACAGTGTTTTGTTTGTAATAGTTTGAAATAGTTTGAACACAAGTCAAATAGTAGTGAAAACAATAATATTGTTGGGGTAATAAATAGATAAATATTGCACTAAGCATCATGAAACGCAAACCTTAACGTGTGGGGGTAGTAATAATAAAGATCCCAATCATAGCAATGATATGGGTGATAATTGCCCTGGTGTAGGAGTTTTTCCATACTCAAATTCGAATAAGGTGCATTTGTTTATCAATCCGGCTAACACTATGGCTATCCATCCGGCTAGTACAAATGGGATGTCAACTTCCAATAGATCTATTCACGAAATTCGCGTTCACTCGCAAGTGATAAATGGTTCATGATAAAGGGACTTTTAAATTGGCGGGGTAATAACTTAGGCAAATATTACTTAGCAATATCAATCAGGGAAGCAAACAGAAAAATACTTGTGTTCAGATTTATAGCATGTATCTCCCCACGGGATTTGAAAACATAGTAAAATGTGGGACTATGAACTCACCTTGGTAGTAGTAGGATCTGTGATGAAATAGAATCAAAAGGGGTGTAGTGACTCCAACGCGTGACCTAGATAGTATGGCATGATTTAGTTTGCATTTCGGATTAAGATTTGATGAACGTAAAATAGTATATATATTTTCTAAACAAATTTTGTTATAGTTGTATGTGTTTACTATTTATTTTACGGCTCGTAAATATTATTGACATATGACAATTTTAGTATATCGTTTTCGTCACAACTCAAATAATTAATATTTGACACATTGTTGGTTCGGGTTTTAAAAGTTTAAGCATTCTCTTTTTCTTTTTATCTAATATCAAACGCACCTTCTAGTTTTTATTTACATCCGTGTGGGCTGCGGCCCTAATACTCAGTCTAATCCAAACCTTTTGTGGGCTTCGGCCCTGCGCCAAGATCAAACCAACCTCACTCTTTTATTTATTTGCTGGGCTTCGGCCCAGTGTCAATCTAAACCCAATCTCCTTTTCAAATATACTGGTGTAGGTTTTTGGAGTTTCGTGGGTTGCCTGGTATTTTTAGTTCGAAGCAAAAACAACCATTAGCATGTTTTACCAGAAATGAGACTGTCTCCACTTGAGGCCCTGTCGAGGATGTAGGCCACTAGAGTTTCGGTTGCTAATGACTCTCGAGTACCACTCGAGTTCGAGTCGTTGGGTGCCTAGGAGACCGAGTACACAAATGAGTAGTTTGATTTCTAAACGGTTTCGACTATTCTTTCAGCTATTATCTTAACGACTTTTATCAACCCCTAACTAAGCTAAAACTGGCCTAATGACTTTTAAAGTTAAAATCTCCTTTTGACCCGTTTTTAAACAACACCAGTTTGACCATGACTTTAAGAATCAAAGTTCCCCTATTCGACCCATTTGAAACAACACATAATTACCCATTTAAATCTTTCCAAAGCATTCTTGCAATTCGATATATCTATCAAAATTTTAACATGATCCTCCCTTCAACCCAGCTTAACCTTTCACATCTTCTTGTCATTCGAATAACTACATTCGACTAATCTAAATCAAAACCATACGCAACTTAATCTAAACTCCCATCATACTTTTATGTTATCAATTTAACCGCATTTTCACAAAACTAATATGACTTAATCTCTATTTATATAGATCGAATGAAAAGAAAAGAAATATAAAACAATATCAAGTGGGAATTAATAATGAACCTGAGGTTTGAGAGAGGTGTCGAACACTAAACAAACCCGGAATCAAAACTCCAAAACCCACTTCCTTCCCAAGCCGAATCACACTTGAACCTTTTGTTTGAGAACTTCTCAGTTTGAGGTGTGTTTGTTTTGGTGTGATTCGAATAGGGTCCAGGGGAGGTGAATTTATAGATGACAATGGAGTTAGGCTCCATCCTTCTTTCGATTCTGGGAAAAACTAACACCCCTAAATGGTGTCCTATCCTTATTCCAATGGCTCTAATACTTAGGAATCCTTGTGACTAAATAAGGGACAAAAGGGGTTTGGTCAACACTAATTAATATGGGATGGTGATGGGTCGGATTTGGGTTTTCGAGGGAATAGCAAGGCGACAACCAAGGAGGATGGTGCTTCTTATGATGGTGGTGATGTTTGCTAAATAAGTGATAGGAAGGGAAGGTTGAGTTAGAAAGATGATGGCATCCATGGTTGGAAAGGGGAGTTCGACAAAAACAAGGGATAAGGAGAAAAAGAGAAATGGCAGTGAAGTGTTTTGGGAATGGGTAAAGTCAAAGGAGATAGTAGCATTAAGAGAATTTAGGAGGTAGCTTCAAACGTTTTTATATATGTATACGTGTAGTAATTTTATTAAGAATTTAGTGGAGTGTGTTTTGCACTAGTAAATACTCGGGTCTCGTTAGACTGTGTCGGATCAGGCTTCGTTTAAATATTTTTAGTTCGAGAGTTTTGAGATGTCATAAATTATTTGTCGTTATTGCCGAATTTGTATTTATTTTTATGATTCGTTCTGTACGTTCTTCGTTTGATCTCATGCCATACTGTCACGGTGTCGAAACGCGTGCGGTTCCAGTAAAAATAGAACGTGAGTTTTGCCACATTGTTCGTTTTGTAATCTCACTAGTTATATCTCAGTAAAGAAAAAAAAATATATAGTAATATTTCGAATGCCAAGGTGAATAAAATAACTTGATTAAAGTTCATAATCAATTGCTTCGGGTTTATAGAAAGTTAATAACTCGAAAATTTTCGGGTTATTACAGTACCTACCCGTTAGACAGGATTCGTCCCGAATCCTAAGATGTGGTAGTGGTCGGGGTTGTCTTATCGAATAGGTGAGGGTATTTAGCACGAATTTGGTCTTCGCGTTCCCAGGTGTACTCTGGTCCTCTCTTAGAATTCCCTCTAACTTTGACAATAGGAATACGGCTTTGTTTTAATTATTTGACATCTCTATCCAAAATCTCCATTGGTTTTTCGACAGAATTTAGCTTATCGTCAAGTCGAATTTCTTTCAAAGGTACGACCAGGGTTTCATGAATATCAAAAATCTGTGGGGGTAACCTACCCGTTAGACAAAGGAGTTTGTTAATAACAAATTTTAACAATGAGGGTTTTGGTCGAGAACTTGGTGAATGTAGAGAAAGTTGCTAATCTTCAGCTTTTGTAGATGATGAGTCAGTTTGTTTGTGTCAGGATTTATAAATAACTGCTCCCAGCATAACATGATCCCTCCTGAATTAGACATAGGTAGCTAGGCTATGTATAATTTAGGAGCAATGATGTGATGTTCGGTTTAGTCGTTATAATTCTCAGTGTTTAAATAGATTCAACCCATGCCGTTTACAAAATGGCAATTTAAGGAAAGATGTTATGATTGATAACAAATTTGTTGATAATATGGAAATCAGAAAGGAATAGAAAGTACAATAGATGGGGAATTATCACAGCAAGTTGTTTTTAGAACAGAAAGTAGTCTTAAAAATCCGGATACTAGGGATGTCGTAGACTTAGTACAACATAATACATAAGGGAATGGGACTGCTAAATTCTAAACTTCATTAGTCCGTCGTGTTGTTGAGGTCTTGGTGAGCTTCTCTTCCCTCCAACATATATGCTCTCCCGCGAGCATTGTTGACGGGGTTGGCAACTTGATTCGGACACTGGTTCTTGTAGTGCCCCTTCTTACCACATCCATGGCATACTACGACCACTGGTTGCAGGTTGGCTCCTGTGGCCTTGCAGTCTTGGGTCTTGTGGCCGGTTTTCTGACACTTTCCACATCTAGCGAAACAGGGTCCATGATGGTGCAACTTACATCGGTTGCACATGGGAGCGGGTCCAGCATAGCCCCCAGTTCCAGTAGGTGTGGCAATGTAAGCCCTAGCAGTTTCCTGCTGGCGATTCTGTTGGTTGTGGTGGCGGTTCCGGTCTTGCTGATAGCCTTGTGTGTTGTTGTGGTTGTGGCTTTGGTTATGGTGAGAGTTGTTGTTGCTGTGATTGTTTCTACGATCATCAAATTTTCTTTTGTGATCATTGCTTCCCTGAGCTTGATTACGCCTGATTTCTCTTTCTTGTAACTTCTGAGCAGTCTCCATGGCTTCCTCCAGTGTTTGTGGTTTGGACACCGTGACATCTCCTTCTATGCTTCTGGGTAATCCTTCAACATACCTTTCCAGTGTCTTCTCGAAATCCGGCACCTTGGTTGGGCATAGTATAGAGAGCTCTTGGAATCTCCTATCATAAGCCCTAAGATCATATCCTTTTACCACCAAGCGGTCAAACTCATCTTCCATCTTTCGAATTTCAGTGCGAGGACAATACTTCTTCAACATCTTCTGTTTAAACTCAGCCCAAGGAAGTTGGTAAGCTCTATCATTACCCATTTTATGAGCAGTGGCGTTCCACCACGACAGTGCATCATCTGTTAGGGTGCCAGTAGCAAAGGCGACTTTGTCGCTTTCGGCACAACCACTTCTTGTAAAGACAGTTTCTGAACGCTCAAACCATCGAGCTAACTCCGTCACTCCTTCAGTACCTTTAAAGGTTGACGGTTTGCAACTCATGAACTCCTTGTACGTGCACTTGCGGGTTGCAACTGGCTCGCTCTCGGCAGTGGGCCTTGTTGCACTACCGGTAGGAGTCGTGGCTGCAGCTTGAGCTATTAATGCAGCGGTCACGCTTTCCGTGATCAATCGGCGGATCTCCTCCGGAGTCATGATCGATCCGGCGACTGCTTCTGTAGTTCTGTTGCGGGTAGCCATGTTCTATCAATGACACAAGAACATATATTTAGGTTTTACGGTTAATATAATCAAGTGAGGTGTCATAATTGTCCTCATACAACATCCTCATAAACAAAATCATCACAATTAATCATTACTACATGTCTGAATACAATCACAACACACAGGGAATAATATGGTGACGTATAAAAGAAAATCACAACACATAAATGAAGAAAGCAACCATAACATAGATTAATATTGGTACATAGTAATCATAACTAACCATGAGTTTTAATAATTTGATACATTGTTTCCAAAAGAACAATACAATACAAAATTATTAATGCCACGCTGGGCAAGTTAAGATGTCACTACTACAACAATACGTGGCTAATCTATGAAGTGCCGGGTGCATCTCCAGGTCCATGCTGCAATCCTCTAACAGTCTCAGCCAACTCCTCCATCTTCTGGTCTCTGACTCTCTCTCTAGCCTGTAAATCTCCAACCGCTCCTCCGAGAGCATGGATAGTACTGTCAGCTACTGCCAATCTCTCCGTCTGATGCTCGATCATCTGCTGCTGCATCGCTACAATGTCTCTCAACTGCTGTGTCTCATGACTCTGTGCATCTAGTCTCTGACCAAACTCAGTAACAATCTCTCTAACCTCCTCTAGCTCGGTACCAAACAGATCGAACACCTCCTCCATAGCAATCCTCCCGACCACGAGGTTCTCGACCTCCTCCTGTATGTTCTCGACTCGCTCGAGAGATATATCATCGATCAAACTCAGCAACTCATCAAGACGATCCTCATGTCGGGCCAGTCTGGCGGCCAGCAGTGGGATGGTGTGGTGGATAGGCTCTCCTGTGACTGGGAGGACAGCTGATGAACACTCCCCCAGCTCCGAAGCTCTAGGAGCTCCCTCCTGAAGTCTCCAATGACGAATGCAATCTAACAAAAAAGACCATCTGCGAGCATCGACCCTCCTGTGAACACGGGGCTCGGATGGGGAAGGACTCACGGGGTGTGCTCTCTCAGGAGAGGGTATGGGGACACTCTGAGCCCTGATGGGTGAGACAGTGGGAGATGAGATAGGAGATGACAAAGGGACAGTGGTAGTCTGGGTGTAAAATACAGTAGGGGGTGGTATAGGTGATGGTGCATCCTCTGGCGAGGGTGGTGGAGTCGGGAGCATATAAGAGTGGGGCTGTGGCACTGATGGGGATGGCTCAGGAGAACTGGGTGGTGGTGTAGCTACGAGAGCTGGTGGTGGTGGTACTAGGGCTGGTGGGGTACGTACTCGTTTTCGAGCAGTGTGAATATAGGTGAAACTGTTAGGGCCGTACTTGTATCTCTTCCCAAAAGGAGCTGGCTCATAAGGCTGGAGGACTCTAACTCGCTTGCGCTGGCGAACCGGTGCAGGCGGGGGTGGTGGTGGAATGGATGCAGCTGAATCAGAAGAATCTGAGTCGGAGGACTCATCATCAGCCTCTGATCCTGAGGAGTAGTGATCATGGGTAAGAACTCGGCGTAGTGATGGCTCAGGGTGATCATCAACAGCTAAGAACTGCTGGGACTCGTAGTACTGGTCTAGGGTCAAAGGACCATAAGCACGTGAGGATGACAGTGGGATAGTGGGTGTGATAACTGGTGTTGAAGCGACTTCACCCTCCTCAAAGGGCTCCGTCTCTCCAGACACATCCCCAGATGGGACAACAGATGGAACAGTGGGTACAACAGGTAAAGTGCTATCAGTGTCATAGTCGGATAAAATGATAGTGGGGACAGAGGGTGATGCCGGTAGTGCGTCATCACTGTCAGAAAGTATGATGATGGGAGGTGACATGGTACTGTAATATCCCAATAATAATAAGTGTAAGTTAGCTAATAATAATAACATGCATTAGTCATAATAATATATGAAAGTGATAAAACTAATTCGTTAGGTATGCATAATCTGCCAAGCAAATCTCAATGCAAATATAATAACATTCGTAGGTGATAAAATTTTATTCGTTATGCATAATCTGCCAAGCAAATCTCAATGCAAGTACTTGTAGGTGTTGGCACGGAGGGCATAGGGTGGTAGAGTTTTAAAATGGTCCTTTTAGAAATCACGGTTATAGTCCAATGTTTTTGAAAAAGCATTTGGTTCTCTATAACCATGGCTCTGATGCCAATCTGTAACACCCCGAAAATCGTAATGAAGCAGCGGAAGACTTAAACGGGGTATTACCAACTAGATCACAGTCATAAGTATAGATTTTTGATAAAAAGGGAAATTTTATATCATTCAATGAAAACTCAATATTCAGAGATTACATATTTGTTATCAAAAGGGGTAGTAGTTCACAAAAGTGATGGTGAGTTTGAAAAGAATGATATAGTTATTTGGAACAAAGGTGGGTCTTTTCTCCATGCTCGTGCCAACTCCGTGCTTGAGATTTCTTTAATTACCTGAGATAAACATGCTTAAAATGTCAACACAAAGGTTGAGTGAATTCACAGTGTTTTGTTTGTAATAGTTTGAAATAGTTTGAACACAAGTCAAATAGTAGTGAAAACAATAATATTGCTGGGGTAATAAATAGATAAATATTGCACTAAGCCTCATGAAACGCAAACCTTAACATGTGGGGGTAGTAATAATAAAGATCCCAATCATAGCAATGATATGGGTGATAATTGCCCTGGTGTAGGAGTTTTGCCATACTCAAATTCGAATAAGGTGCATTTGTCTATCAATCCGGCTAACACTATGGCTATCCATCCGGCTAGTACAAATGGGATGTCAACTTCCAATAGATCTATTCACGAAATTTACGTTCACTCGCAAGTGATTAATGGTTCATGATAAAGGGACTTTTAAATTGGCGGGGTAATAACTTAGGCAAATATTACTTAGCAATATCAATCAGGGAAGCAAACAGAAAAATACTTGTGTTCAGATTTATAGCATGTATCTCCCCACGGGATTTGAAAACATAGTAAAATGTGGGACTATGAACTCACCTTGGTAGTAGTAGGATCTGTGATGAAATAGAATCAAAAGGGGTGTAGTGACTCCAACGCGTGACCTAGATAGTATGACATGATTTAGTTTGCATTTCGGATTAAGATTTGATGAACGTAAAATAGTATATATATTTTCTAAACAAATTTTGTTATAGTTGTATGTGTTTACTATTTATTTTACGGCTCGTAAATATTATTGACGTATGACAATTTTAGTATATCGTTTTCGTCACAACTCAAATAATTAATATTTGACACATTGTTGGTTCGGGTTTTAAAAGTTTAAGCATTCTCTTTTTCTTTTTATCTAATATCAAACGCACCTTCTAGTTTTTATTTACATCCGTGTGGGCTGCGGCCCTAATACTCAGTCTAATCCAAACCTTTTGTGGGCTTCGGCCCTGCGCCAAGATCAAACCAACCTCACTCTTTTATTTATTTGCTGGGCTTCGGCCCAGTGTCAATCTAAACCCAATCTCCTTTTCAAATATACTGGTGTAGGTTTTTGGAGTTTCGTGGGTTGCCTGGTATTTTTAGTTCGAAGCAAAAACAACCATTAGCATGTTTTACCAGAAATGAGACTGTCTCCACTTGAGGCCCTGTCGAGGGTGTAGGCCACTAGAGTTTCGGTTGCTAACGACTCTCGAGTACCACTCGAGTTCGAGTCGTTGGGTGCCTAGGAGACCGAGTACACAAATGAGTAGTTTGATTTCTAAACGGTTTCGACTATTCTTTCGGCTATTATCTTAACGACTTTTATCAACCCCTAACTAAGCTAAAACTGGCCTAATGACTTTTAAAGTTAAAATCTCCTTTTGACCCGTTTTTAAACAACACCAGTTTGACCATGACTTTAAGAATCAAAGTTCCCCTATTCGACCCATTTGAAACAACACATAATTACCCATTTAAATCTTTCCAAAGCATTCTTGCAATTCGATATATCTATCAAAATTTTAACATGATCCTCCCTTCAACCTAGCTTAACCTTTCACATCTTCTTGTCATTCGAATAACTACATTCGACTAATCTAAATCAAAACCATACGCAACTTAATCTAAACTCCCATCATACTTTTATGTTATCAATTTAACCGCATTTTCACAAAACTAATATGACTTAATCTCTATTTATATAGATCGAATGAAAAGAAAAGAAATATAAAACAATATCAAGTGGGAATTAATAATGAACCTGAGGTTTGAGAGAGGTGTCGAACACTAAACAAACCCGGAATCAAAACTCCAAAACCCACTTCCTTCCCAAGCCGAATCACACTTGAACCTTTTGTTTGAGAACTTCTCAGTTTGAGGTGTGTTTGTTTTGGTGTGATTCGAATAGGGTCCAGGGGAGGTGAATTTATAGATGACAATGGAGTTAGGCTCCATCCTTCTTTCGATTCTGGGAAAAACTAACACCCCTAAATGGTGTCCTATCCTTATTCCAATGGCTCTAATACTTAGGAATCCTTGTGACTAAATAAGGGACAAAAGGGGTTTGGTCAACACTAATTAATATGGGATGGTGATGGGTTGGATTTGGGTTTTCGAGGGAATAGCAAGGCGACAACCAAGGAGGATGGTGCTTCTTATGATGGTGGTGATGTTTCCTAAATAAGTGATAGGAAGGGAAGGTTGAGTTAGAAAGATGATGGCATCCATGGTTGGAAAGGGGAGTTCGACAAAAACAAGGGATAAGGAGAAAAAGAGAAATGGCAGTGAAGTGTTTTGGGAATGGGTAAAGTCAAAGGAGATAGTAGCATTAAGAGAATTTAGGAGGTAGCTTCAAACGTTTTTATATATGTATACGTGTAGTAATTTTATTAAGAATTTAGTGGAGTGTGTTTTGCACTAGTAAATACTCGGGTCTCGTTAGACCGTGTCGGATCAGGCTTCGTTTAAATATTTTTAGTTCGAGAGTTTTGAGATGTCATAAATTATTTGTCGTTATTGCCGAATTCGTATTTATTTTTATGATTCGTTCTGTACGTTCTTCGTTTGATCTCATGCCATACTGTCACGGTGTCGAAACGCGTGCGGTTCCAGTAAAAATAGAACGTGAGTTTTGCCACATTGTTCGTTTTGTAATCTCACTAGTTATTTCTCAGTAAAGAAAAAAAAAATATATAGTAATATTTCGAAGGCCAAGGTGAATAAAATAACTTGATTAAAGTTCATAATCAATTGCTTCGGGTTTACAGAATGTTAATAACTCGAAAATTTTCGGGTTATTACATATTTAGTTGGAAATATTCATTTCTACAACATAATCACTTAAGGTATGAATGAACAAATGCTTAATGCATTATATGATGAAAGGAACTTTTTCTTAATCACTAGATTTTTTATAAAATGACCCAAAACATTTTATATCTTTTAGAAAATCATTTTTGGTATTAAATAAAAATGTTTAATCTTTTATAAAATTATGAATTCAAATTTTCAACCAAAAATGGTAAAAATATTCCAGAAAAACCTTCCCCACAAAAAGACAAATCTGGGCAACGGTCTAATGGACGGCCCCCTTAAATATACAAGGCGGCCCCCTTAATTTTAAGGGGACCGCCCCCTATTTAAGGGGACCGCCCCGCTCCTCCAGCTGTCTAGATTTGCCTATAAATACTGGACTTTCCCTGGACTTTTTCCTCACCTTTTGCACCCGAAACCTTCTGTTCTAATTCTCTTCTTATCCTTCCAAATCCTTTCTAAATCCTTTGATCATATATTCTTAAGCATTGGTTTTCAAGTGATCCAAGCTTCTACCATTCAAGGGCAAAAGAAGAATACTCCTTCAACAACTAGAGAAAAAGTATTGCAACTTAGTATCATCTTGCTACCTAAGTTGTTTGTATAATCATTCATTCATTTTTGTATAAGTTGTGTATATTTGTTAGATAGGTGTGAGCATAATTGCTTAGGCTAGATTAGTGTGTAAGTAGTGAAGTTGTGAAAAAGTTAAGGTGTGTAAGTAGTGAAGGTGTAAAGAAGTAGAAGAGTACATAAGTAGTGCTAGGTTGTGAAGTAGTTGTGAAGCCGGTGTGAAGAAGTTGTGAAGAAGTCGTGAAGAAGTTGTGAAGAAGTCGTGAAGCCGTTGTGAATAAGTTGTGAAGAAGTCGTGAAGAAGTTGTGAAGAAGTCGTGAAGCCGTTGTGAAGAAGTTGTGTAGAAGTTGTGAGATTGGTTCTAGCTACGATTAGAACTCGACATTTAGCTTTGTGTCGTTAAACCGGTGTAAGCGAAAGTTGTGTAAGGTTTTCTCCGCCATAAGGGAGCTTGTTGACATAGTGAAGAAAACTCTCGAGTTAGGTGCTCGGGGAGTGGAGTAGGGCAAGGAAGGTGTCCTTGTAGCCGAACCACTATAAATCTTTTGTCTCGCGGTTAGATCTTTCCATCTCTATCTTTCTTTTCATTTCATTACTTTACTTGCATTGTTTATTTAGATTTACTTATATTTGTTCATATTGTTCAAGATTTGAGTTCACATAAATTCGAATCTAAGTTTTTAAAAGTAAACAAAGTTTTCATAATAAAATTAAAAAGGCGTAAAACTATTCAACCCCCCCCCCCTTTCTAGTTTTCCACAATTGGTATCAAAAGCCACGTCAAACAAGATTTTTAAAATAAATTGTATTTTAAAACTTGAATCGATCTATGGAATCGGAAAAATATTTAGAAGGGCAATCTATGCAAAGACCACCGCTATTTGAAAGTGATGGTTTTCTTTATTGGAAAAATAGATTCGTAACTTATGTGAAATCAAAAGATCTTGATCTTTTGCATGTTATTACCTATGGTGATTTTCCGCCTATTCAAAATAATTCTTTAACTAAAAGAGATGAAATTGTACCTTTTGAAAAACAAAATGATGATTTGAAAAAGAAACTAGCTAAAAATAATGAGGCAAAAATGGTTATTTATAATGCGTTACCACGTAAAGAATACGAAAGGATCTTTATGTGTGAAACCGCAAAAGAAATTTGGAACTCCTTACTAATAACTCACCAAGGTAATAGTCAAGTCAAAGATAATAAAATAGATCTTCTTGTTCAACAATATGAACAATTTACGATTCCGGAAGAGGAATCAATAGATAATGCTTTTGCTAGGTTTAACACTATCATCACAAGTTTAAAAGCACTTGATGAGAGTTTTTCTAGTAAGAATTTTGTTAGGAAATTTCTTAGGGCTCTTCATCCAAAATGGCGGGCTAAAGTTACGGCGATTGAAGAATCGAAGAACTTGTCAACTCTTCAACTTGACGAGTTGATCGGCAACTTGAAAGTCTACGAAGCAATAATAAAGAAAGACTCCGATATGGTCAAAGGAAAAAGAGAGGAAAGCAAGTCAATTGCATTGAAAGCTAGGAAGGAATCTAGTGAAGAGGATAGCTCAACCTCCGAAAGTGATGACGAAGAATATGCAATGGCCGTAAGAGAGTTCAAGAAATTTCTAAAGAGACGAGGAAGATTCACAAGACAACCACGAGATGAAAGAAGATCGCTTCAAAGGAATGATAACTACGGGAAAAGAAAGTGCTTTAGATGTGGAAGCCCAAACCATCTCATTGGCGAATGTCCAAAGCCACCGGGTTATGATTACCAAAGCGCCTTTGTTAGTGGAGCATGGAGTGATAGCGACAAAGACGAAGCGGACAAAGCAAACGACGAAAAATGTCTTATGGCAAAGACATCAAATGAGGTACTTTCCGAAACCGAATACTTTAGTGACAAAAATCAATCATTAGACGAAAAAGACCTAGATAATGAATATAATAGGTGATGAGTGTGTAAATACTCATCATTTTACACCCATAAAAGAGACAAAAATGACCAAAAACACCCAAAATATATTGCAGATATCCTTGGTTTGTGTTTTTATGCATTTCAGGTACAAAAGGTTGAAAACAGAGCGAAAACAAGCATTTTTAGATCGACTCGATAACAACTGTGCATTTGGTCATACCGAGACGGAGTCAAAGTCAACCCCGGGATATAGTTTTGGAATGAGCTTGAAAAAAACGAACACGAAACCAAATTTTATGGGCCAACTCAACCCACATAAATGGGCCAAGTTAGCCCATTTAAATTACCTAAGCCTTTTAAATTAACCATTTAACCAAATCCTATACCAATCCTTCCTTAACCATTTTCCAAGCCCAACTAATAAATAAAAGCCCAATCCCATTTAAAAAAACCCAACACCCGGCTTTTGTTTGTTAGCCATAATCAGTTGACCCGGTCAACCCTTCTTCTATTTCCTTATCCCGCCAAAAATACCATATCCCCATACTGTACCATCACCATCACCATCACCAACACTTTTGTCTCCCCTCACCATTTCCCCAGCAACTGTTCCCAGCCCACACTATTGTACCTTCTTCTCCCCCCTCCTCCAGGTCACCAATCCACAACTCAATTTGGGCGCCAAAACCAATTGAAGGGCTGAGATCATCCCAACTCAATCCAATGGGTGGGATTTAATCCCAAGAAGCACAGAAGAGTCCCCCAAGCTGTTTTCTCTCACAGAACAAGCACAAAAGGAAAGAAGACCCCTAGTTTAGCTTTTTAGTATAAATAGGACCATTGTTAGCCTTTGAAGGCATGCTTTTATTAATGTAATTTTAGTTTTAATATTGTAATCTGTGTTTTAAGTTTAATATAATTTTCTAAGTTCAGAATTTCAAGTTGTAACCATTTTCAGTTTTAATAGAAATTTAAAGTTTTTTTTAGCAAAAATCTTGTTTGTGCTTATTTAATGTTTCAAACCTTTACATAAACTCACACAAGCTCTCAAAAGCAATAAGAAAATACAAAATGAACCACCTCAGAATCAAAGTATCACAGATTTACCTTTGCATTAGACCTTGGAAAGCTTTTTGGAAGTTGCCAGTAATGGAATGGCAAGGTGGACATTACCTAGCTTATCTTTGATAAGCTAGGAGCTTGTAGCTGCCATTTGGGAGCCCTTGTTTAGCTAGGGTCTCAAGTGAGTCAATTTCTAATTTTTTTTACACTTTTAACGTAGCATAGCTTAACTATTGCTTATTTTGTGCTTATTCTGCTTTACTATGTTTATTTGTTCTATGTGATGTTAGTAAATGCTAGAGAGATAGGTTATTTTTGTTTAAATTAGTTTTTGCTTAAATCTCACTAAAAAGTTAAAAACAGTCAAACTAGGTGTAGCTTATTCTAGTTCTTATTTAGGTTTAAAAAGCTGTTCATTAGGCCCAAGTAAGTTAGTAAACAAGTTTTATTCAAATAATTAAGCTGAAAACAGGCTTGTGCTAGTTTAAAACCCAAAACAGACCACATAGGGACTATTTGGGTAAAAAAGTCAAATGGGTCAATTTGGTCAGTTACTATTCATCTGTTTTTAGATTAGTTTTGATTTTGCCTAACTTAGTTTAATTAAGTTGTTAGTGAAATATTTTTAACTAATTTGTAAGGTTTTGAGGTTTTGAGTGGACTAGAGAAAAGCTAGGGTCTGCACTGTTGATTTAAGCTTCTAATAAGCCTAAGCTCATTTGAAGCCTTATTTTTGATTAAGTCAAGTTCAATCTAGTGGTTAAAGTGTGTATGCCAAGTTTGGAATTGTTTCATTAGCAATTGGGTGACTTAAGTCCAAAAAAGTAAGACTGCAGCCTGAGTAACAATTAGGCTGCACATCAGATTTTCAGTTTTTTTAGTTTCTTTTTGATGTTTAATTTCTTAAATATAAGCAGTGATAAGCTAAGTTTTGGTACAAGTAATATTGGCTTGCTTATCTAGTTGATGCATATTTTTGTGGATTTTTAAGATTTTGTTTAGAGAGCTTTTTAAGGGCTTGAAAAGACCCCCTTCTGCCCTGCACATGTGCACATCAGCAGACCCTTCATGGGTTTTTGCTTATTTTTTGCTTATTTTGAGCTTATTTTGAGCTTATTTCTGATGATCATTGCTTGTTGAGATTTTGATTTTAGTTCTTGATAGACTTTAGCTTATTTTCCATGTTCCTAGCTTGTTGGAATAGCTTTTAGCTTATTTGGCCCTTTAGCTTGTTTTTCTCCTTTTTCCAAACCTGATCCAAGCAATAAGCTGATCTGAGCTTGTTATTAGTTTTCAAAAAGTTTTCAGGTTTTAATATTAGCTTATGTTAACTTATTGTTTGAGATTTAAAAAAGGAAAAACACAAAAAAAAAAAAAAAAAAAAAATAGTTGCAAAAAGATGCCATGAATAGGAATCGAACCCCAGCCTTTTAGCTGAACACACACACACCTTAACCAATCCGCCCTTGGGTCTTTTTCATTATTTTCTTGCAACATTTAATTGATAACCCACTCTTTCCATTTAAGCAGTCCGCACTTAATTGCTTTTTCCCAGCTTATTGCAATAAGCTGGGATCTTTTTCAAATTTTTATTAGAACCAGCATAGCTTAAAGTATTTTTATAAAAAAATTCAGATTTTTCTCTTTTAGTTTAGTATTTTTAATCACTTATTTTCTTTTAATTAGTTTTAAATTCGTATTTAATTATTAAAAAGTTAAAAAAATATAATTCTTTTTTTTCAAAATTTTCTTTTGTCATTTAGGACGTAGGAAAATTAATTTGGTACCCGTAGGATTAGAATTCTAAATATTTTAGTTGTAGGCTCGTTATTAGAATTTCCCGATTCGCGTTTTTAGTTTAATTAAGTTGTGCTTTAATTTTCTTTGTAACTTTGTTTTCAATATCCCAATTAGAAGTTAAAAACTCAAAAATCAAAAATCCAATCATCAAGCATTTTAATTCCGAACCAAAAACGAAATCCTCGATTCACACCTCGCTGGGACACGACCCGGGTAATCACTTATCCGGTATCTCGCACCGTATTCACGGGTTTTGCACGTTGGCCTTTTTCCTAAAAGGTTGGCTTGTTGATCCCCAAGCATCACGGGTATCCGATATTATATTTATATATACTACGAACGGATCTAGATAATGAATATAATAGGTTATGCAAATTAGGTCAAAAAGTCATGGCTAAAAATAAATCACTAAAACATATTAATAATCGATTAGAAAATGAAGTACTCGAATTAAAAATTAAACTACAACATTTAGAAAAAGGAAAAGAAGTTTTTATAGAATGTAAAACATGTCTAGAGGTCAAAAATGAAAACGAAAAACTTAAAGATGAAATTTCCAAACTTGACAAGTTTAAAAATAGTAGTAACTCACTTAAGAAAATAATAAGTGTTCAAGGAACTTCGGGAGATAAAACCGGTCTAGGATTCAACTTAAATAATATTTCAACTAGTGAAAATAAAAATGTAAAGTTTGAATGTCAATCTAGTAAACAAAAACCATTAGAGTCAAAAACTAAGTATATACTTATAAAAGATAGAAAAATACCTATTGCGAGTGATGAGGAAATAAAAAGTTTTTATAAACCATCATTAAAAGCCAAAACCGGATTTTCTAAACCGAAATTAAGATCTAAAACTCCACCTCTAAATAGACCAAATAATCCTCATCCTCGGTCTAAAACCCCTCAACCTAGAAGAAATCAAGGTAGACAAAACTTTCCTAATAATAATAATCACCCAATTTGGAATTATTCACTTCAACCAAGTTTCAACCCATGGGGAATACTTTCACCATACATGCAAATGCAAACTATGTTTGGTTCAAATAATTTTGGACAAATGGGACAATGGGGACCAAGTGGCTAAATCGTCACTCATTGAATAATTCGGAAACTCATCTATGTTTGGCTTCCATAAGTCAATATGACACCTTGAAGCGTTTGAAGAAAAAATATACTGAAGACTAAAATGTACGCTTTCCTTTTAAGTTTATTGTTATAATATATGCTTAGATTAATGACTAGTTATTTCATGCCTATTTAGCTCATAATGCCTAGTTATATATATACACATAATAGCTTATATGAATTTACTTATAACCTAGAATCACTAGTTCTTTTCCCTTTGGCCCTCTTGAGCTATAACATTTAAAATGGAAATCTTCTATGTCCACTATTAGAAAACTCATGGTGATGAAGTGAAATGAGTAAAGTGGATTAATCATTAACATAGAAGTAAGATTAGATTTCTAGCGTTAGAAAACTATGGATGGAACAAGCTCTCTTAGATTATGGCATCAAGTTAGATAAGTGTACGACAACAAAGGAGCTATAGATGTTAGGTTATACCCCATTCAACACTCTCGCATCAAACATATAGAATTTCGTCATCGTTTCCTTATGACCATAGGATATGTAGAAAGGGGTAGCATGTGACAATAGTCTTAACCAATTCCCTTGAGCATGAGATCTTTAACAACCATTTTTTTAAATATAGGATTAATGGTATTTGTTGTCAAAAATCTAGTATCTTTAAAAATATACAGAAACTTCACATTTTGGAAAAATGATTTTTTTTTTATGACTATTTCACTTTTCTATTAACACATTTTACTATCTCATTTTTCTTCTTAATCTATGTCCATAATTCTGTTTCGATCAAAGTCAAAGATTGAGAATTCTTTTTCTTACCCATTCTTCATTAAAACACATTTTGAAATAAAACCCAATCTATTCTATTCAAATAACTTTAACATCTACATAAAAACCCACTTTCAAACATTGTTGAATAATGCTAAAAACATTTTTTTTCCATGCATGGTGATCTCATATTTGTCATCTATATTTATGTACATGACATTTATAAGTGAACTAAGTCAAATCAAGTGGACCATGGTTTGTCTATTAAGATTTTGTTTGTAACAAGTCTAGAAGTCCATGCTATCTTAAGTTCCCATTTATTGCACATAGGCACACATTAGGATCCCTCAAATAGTTCATTAATCTTCCCACTTACATATAATTAAGAAAATACTTGGTGTAGTTTATTGTTTTCTAGTCCATATATATTACTTGCTTGATGAGTATGTTTACATGCTAGATGAAATTACTTGTTTGCTTAATCTCTTTAATTAACATGTTTTGCATATATATCTATTACATGCTTAATTGCCTCAAAGAGTTGGACTTGCTTGAAACTAAACCCAAAAACACAACCCTTTCTACAATTTTCTGCCAAAAACCCATTTCCAGTAATCTGGAAACCACCAGATGGGCGGCCCCCTTAAATCATAAGGCGGCCCCCTTAATGTTTAAGGGGACCGGCCATCTGATGGTCGAAGGTGCTGTTCCCTTTTTCTATTTTTTTTGCCCATTTCATCCTACACTTCCCAAAATTCACAAACATATCTTATTCCAATCCATCCAACAAATTCTATTCATTCCTTAATACCATCAATCCCACACTATAAACACTCCCATTCCTCATAATCTTCCATCATCTCATAAACACTCCCATTCCTCATAAACAAACAACACCTCTACCCACATTTGTTCCCAACTATACTCCCAATCCTCAAGCTCATTCCAATGAACCCTTTCACAAACCTCATCATAATAACCAATCACCCATCTTTACCCCCAAAAATACCCATTCATCTCTTCCATATGATTCATATGAAGATCATGATCAATCCCTAAACAATTATTCCAATCTCATTCACAACACCTCACATCTTATTCAACCTACCAAAGTACCATCCAAAACACTCACCACTCTTAGAATATCCCCTTCTTCCATATCTCCATCCTCATCCACTCATAATTACCCAAGCTCACAAATGTCTCCACCACCAAGAGTATCACCACCACCTCCTACCAACTCACATGTTACTCCTATGTTACATGTTCAAACATCCATCCCAGATAACAACCATACTCCACCATCATCACCTTTCTAAACCACCCTCCAAAATTTACCTTCCTAAACCACACCATTCTTACACTATAAATACCCTTCTCCATCATTAGTGCTCATTCATCCATCATAACAACCACACTCCACCATCATCATCTTCTTCCAAACACTTGAAGTTCATTGAAGAACTTAAAGAAGCCCATGAGCTTTGTGCTCTTCTTGCCTTACACCTTGCTCAACTGGATCAACTCCCTTCTAGCCCTCCTTCATCCCAAAATAACCTCAACCTCCACCTTCGTTCCAACTACACACCCCAATTTCATCCACTTCCACCAAATGACCAAATCCACATTCCCACGGAAAAGGAAAAGTTCCGTGAAGATATAAACCAAATCCATGACCGTAGTGATCTCCTTGCTATGCACCTTGCAACAAGGGCCAACCTCCATCCTCCATCCTCACCCTACTCAAATTGCTTACCTCAACCCCACAACTTGAATCAAGTTGATAATCATGTCAACTGTAACACCCCCATTTTCGGATTACGCAGCGGAATATAAGCTTGGGGTGCTACTTCATGGTTCACAGTCATGGAAATAGAAAACGACTCGAAAAGAGACGTTTTTAAATAAAAATTGTTATCATTCATTTATTTAATATCAGAGTACATAAGATAGGTCCCAGAGGGATGTTTCGAAATACATTATAAATGATACATTATTCATTTGAATGATAACAAAACGGACACTCTTTTAAAAGAAAGTCCACCGCCACTCCGTGCCAAATCGTACTTCCAGTTACCTGAGATAAACATGCTTAAAAAGTCAACACAAAGGTTGAGTGAATCCATAGCGTTTAAAGTTATAATCAGTTTGAACACAAGCCAAATGAGAGAAATCAGTTATATCACAGTTCGGAATATTGCACTAAGCCTCATGACACTCAAAGCATTAACAGGTTAAAATTACCCCATAATTAAATGTAGGTAACCTTGCCCCGGGTAGGAGTCTGCCTGAAACTCTTTATTAAACTCAAATATAATGCATTTGGTTACTTAACCAGCAACACAAATGGGACGTCAACTGCCAATAGATCTATTCACTATATTCGCGCTCACCCGCAGGTGATTAATGGTGCATGATAACAGGGTCTTTTAAAATAAATAGGCAACGGTTAACTTATTGCAATAACAATCAGGAAAATACTTGTGTTCGGTTTGGTAGCATGTATCTCCCCACAAGTTTGGAAAACATATATAAGAAAAGTGGGACTATGAACTCACCTGAGCAGTCGGGATGGAAAACAAAAGCTAAACAAAGTTGATAAACGTCTCCGGATTGCAGATGGATTGACTTACTTAGGTTATTGATCGAATAGGGTTTTAGGACTTCGAATAGGATGATTTCTTGAGCCCGGTTGATTTTACTCTCCTCCTATGTGTACTTGGGTTTTATTGAGCTTATGTTGTGGAGCTGTGGAACAGAAAAGAATGGAATGGGAATGTGTTGGAGTTGGGTCATTTGATTATGGAGATAAACTGGAAATGTTTTGATCGATTGGTGTGGAATGAAAAAGGTGATATTTAGCTGCTACTTATAGAAGGGAAGAAAGAATTAGGGTTTGCTAGGGAGTGTGTAGAATATGATGATGTGGCTTATTTTGGTTGGAAGACAAGTGAATGGAGGAGAGTTTTGGACGTGGGTTTCTGGAAAAGAGTGAGGTGTTTTAACTTAAAGCCATACAAGTAGCTTTCATATTGAAGTCATGGATGATGTAAAGGAGGAGGGAACTAAGGAGAAGCTATATGGTGGAGGTGATATGAAGGAACTAAGTTGGTTGTTTTCTAGTGAGAGTCGAACTAGGAGAGGGTTTATGGTTGGGTTCGAATCAGATTTTGGAGAGGAATGTCGAATGGCTTAGAGTGGTGGTATTATAGGCTTTAGAGAGTAGTATCTTAGGGTTTGATAATTTAACAAATTTAGTTTAGGTTTTTAAGTTAGGATAGAACTAGGTTCTAGGAGAGGAGGGCGTATGGGTTTTAGGTGGTGGTACAATAGGTTCAAAGGGTTGTATCTAAGGTTTAGAGAAGGTAATTAACTTAGTTTCAAGTGTTTTGTATTTTAGAAAAGTATTTATGGTATTATATGTATTTGTAATTCGAAGTATTTAATGAAATAGAAAAGAAATGACCTAGGCTTATGAGGGTTGTTCTATATGCTTAATGATGTTGTACTAATATTTAGAATGTAGGAAAAATATAGTTTTAATAATTTAATAAGCTATAAAAATTATTTGTTAATTTTTATCATGTTTAAAAGTAATTAAATATGATTTTTGGTTCTTGTGCATTAAGCACTTGTACATGAAGTTAAAGGACTTGTAAATATATTTAAGGAGTTTAGAAAATATATTTTATAAAAATTATGCATGATTGGTTTGTACTTTATGCTTGGAAATAATATAATTGGGATTTTTATAAAGATTTTGTAAATAAATGAGTTTATGCATTAATGACTTGTACACTAGCTTAAGTAATTTGTAAACTTAATATTTTGTAAAAATATTGTATAAATAAATTAGGGCTTATGAAATGTATGCATAAAACAACACTTATGTGAAATTAAGGTTTTATCGGGAGTTATTATGGATTTAGGGTTTTTATGCTTTAGACACTTGTACATCAATCAGATAATTTATACTTTAATATTTCTAGGGTTTTGTTGTTCATAAATGTTGTTATGGTAGTTTAGGGTTTTATAAATTATTATTAGTTAAGGAATGTTCAGTTAAATATATATTAACGAAATAACGTAAAGTGATAAGTGGAATCTCATAACATTTCAAATTAAAGATGTTTACTTATTTGAATACGAAATCAGTTAAGGTTGGGTTGCAAGCACGGTTATTCGGGATGTGATCTCCGTCACATAAGATAATAGTCACAATCAAAATAAAAAAAAATTTACACGTAGAAAAGGATAAATATTCTGAGAGATAGTTTATTTAAATAAGGGATTTTTCACAGTGGTTACATCAACTATTGTCCTTGTTGTATCCTTCTCCAAAAACAAATCATTGCCTTAAATAAACATTTCACTTGTATTGAGTATCTTCTTACTAGATCTCATCCAACATCTCCACTTGAGTGAAGATATTTCTTGGATCAAATATCTACTCACTCGTCCTCATCCTATTCCTTCTCTAAACCGATATAACATCGTTAGATCACTCCATCCGCTCCATTTCCCTCACCATCAAATAACTAAATACTATTCACATGCTTTCCGCTCCAAACTCTCCACCTCTAAAAATATACCTCTATTAATCTAACATCCTTACCCTCACTCAACCAATTCCATTCCAAACACTCTACCATCAACCATCTAAGCATAACTGTATGCTTATTTTCCAAGCTTTCGTGTCGCAAGCAAGTCCGAAAGCTCTCTTTGGCAATTTAGGACCTTTTTCTTGTTATATGTTTCAAGCATACTAATTAATGTCTTGCTATATGTTCTTAATATTTGTTTGCCATGATTGTTGTCTGCCATGATTGTTGTTTTTATATTTGATGAACTCAAATAAGTACATTTTATTACTATCATTTATCCTATTAATTTGACTTGTTTTATTATATTATGTATGAGGATTGATACTTAATCGTTTACTTTTGTAATTCTCAGGTAAAAACAAGCATTTGGTGAAACTTAGCGATTTTGGACTGATTATGGAGCAAAACATGCATAAAGTTAAGAGTCTACTGAAATGAAGAAGATCAAGACTAATCTGCTCCAGATGCGCCGCATCTCACTCATTACATGCGCCGCATCTCTATCAAGATATCACCAGATACGATCCAAGATACAAGAGGACATGCGCCGCATCTAATCATGGAGTTACGCCGCATCTTCTAGCGGTGTACGAATATTCCTGAATATTATAATCTTGGACCCCACGCGAAGTTAAGTCAATGCGCCGCATCTACTTACTAGATGCGCCGCATCTTCCCTCAGACAGAAACTATAAATACCCCAAGACCAGACGAATTTCGGAGATACCATATAATACCGAAAACCGAACATGAGAAACCAAGGACGAATTCAGTCAAGGAGGCAGCACAAGACACACCCAAATCAAAGATACAAGAGCTGTAAGAAGGTGCTGCATGTGTTTAATTCATTAAGTAGTTTTGTTTTATTGTGTTAGCAAACTTTAATTCATCAGGATTGGTGGCTTGTGTAATGTGACAACGAAAGATTGCACTCCCTTTAATACTTGCTTTCCCATCAATTAAAGTTTATATGTTGATGTCTTTGGTTACTACTTATTAGTGCATTGATAACCTCTGTGTTTATTAGTGGCTTGCGGGCATTTGACTGCGGAAAATAATGTGGCTCCCACGGTTATTACTAAATTGATCACTTAGGAATAACTTTTAGACATAAGTAATCATTAAGGGTTTACTCGCCGATAAGAATAGGACCAACGAGAAAGGGTTAACTACATACACTTCATATAAAGCTATCAATAAAACAAGTGACAATCTACTTAATCATAAGGACAGCCCTCTTATTGTCTCGAGTATTTATCTGTGTACGTGTGTGCTACTTGCTGATTCGTGCCTATTGGTTTATTTTATTATTTAATTGCAAACAAATCGTGCCAGTCTCTCAGGCTGAAACCCCCTTGCGTTAGGATATTAAAATACTGATTAGAATAACGAGATAATACGTTCCACTCTTAGTGATCGACACTCTACTTACCATTATATTCATACTGACCGGGTACACTGCTCGTTAAGTGTGTGTGTTATTGATAAGTCGGCTAAATATAAATTTAAAACTTGAGTAGGCATTAAAACTGCCAAAACTTTACTCCAACGCACGCCCACCAAGTTTTTGGCACCGTTGCCGGGGAGTGAATTGTTATTATCTGTTAATTTGATTAGTATTTTAATTAGGTTTTTCTTTTTATTAGATTAATTGCATCATTGTATTATTTTGCATATTTGTTGTATTGTGTGTTAATTGTTTTCTTTTATTTTTGTGTGTTTATTTTTGTTTGTGTGTTTAATTTTTGTTTTTATTTTTCGTATTTTTTCTGTTCTGCTATCGTTGTACTGTGCTAAATCAAACGATACGGCGCATCTGATTTATCAGATACGGCGTATTGCGTTTAATTTTTATTAAATACAACGCGTTTAATTAATTCGATACGACGCATCTTTTCCCCAAGATACGGCGTATCTGTTTTTAATAAGAAAATTTTTCTAAGCGATAAAGTAATACGACGCATCTGCTTTAGCAGATACGGCGTATCTGTTTTTAATAAAAAAATTTCTAAACGTTAACGCCATACGACGCATCTGCTTTCGCAGATACGGCGTATCTATTATTTTAATTAAAAACAGTTTGCGAGTTATTAAACGGATACGACGTATCGATCTCTGTCGATACGGCGTATCCTCTGAATCAAAAAAATCTCGTATTTTTAAAACGTAACGAAAATACGGCGCATTAACTTTCGTTAATACGACGTATTTAATTTTGAATAAATATCGATTTTTTTGATTAATTAATTCAATACGGCGCATTCATAAATTCTAAGCGGCGTATCTATTTTCTGAATAAAGTCTGATTAAATTTTATCGATTATTAGATACGGCGTATCCAACTCTTTGGATACGGCGCATCGTCTGCAGATATCAGTAACTTTAATTTTTCGTATTCCGTTTTCGTTATTAATTATCTGATATATTACTTTCTCGAGCATACCCTACTGATATTTTTGTGTTGATTTCAGGAAGTGCATGACCAGGAGTTCTACGAAGAACTTGATTCAACCTTTCGAAGATCCTGAACGAGCCCTACATTCGCTTAAAAGGCTTTTCAACACAAAAAGCTTTGATCTTTCAAGTTCACTCGAGCTTGATTACTTTTCTGAAGAAAAAGAGGAAGTTGAAACAGAAACAATGGGCGAAAACACTACTATGGAGGAATACATGAACAGTACCCGTGCTGATTACACTTCAGGAGTTGCTAGACCTAAGTTTGATGATAAGTCAAAATTTGAATTGAAGGGTCAGTTTCTCAAGGAACTAAGAGAGAATGCTTTCAGTGGGACGGAACATGAGGATGCTAATGAGCATGTTGAAAAGGTCCTGGAGATTGCAGATTTGTTTACTTCAGAAGGAGTGACTGCCGATCAACTCATGCTAAGAATCTTTCCAATCTCACTAAAAGGAGCTGCTAACAAGTGGCTAAGGAATGAACCTGCTAGTTCAATCACTACATGGGGAGATTTGAAGAGCAAATTCCTGAAGAGATATTGTCCACCTGCTAAGACTGCTAAAAAGATGGAGGCTATCAATAGTTTCAAGCAAGAGCCTGATGAAACTCTTTATCAAGCTTGGGAACGATTTAAAGATTTATTGATAAAATGTCCTCAACACTATCTAACCCCTATGCAGGAGATAATATTGTTTTATCAAGGACTGGACGTGCCTACAAGACAGATTTTGGATGCTAAGGGAGCTGTACCTCAAATGAGTGCAACTAATGCTAGGAAAGCAATCCAAGAAGCTGCCGATCATTCTCAAAAATGGCACGATGGGACCTCTACTAGATCTAAGAGCAGCACTAATTTTGACGGGATTGCTGCTATTCAAGCTCAATTGGATAAAATTAGTAGAGAAATGAAGAAGCGTGATGAAAGAGCGTATGCTGCCCAAGTTGGATGTGAAAAGTGTGAAGGACCTCACTACACTAAAGATTGCCCGAACAAGAATGAAAGTGAGACGTTTGAAGAAGCATATTACACCCAATTTGGACAACCATTCCGACCTTCAGGAATATTTAGGGAAGCTACACCGGGATTCTATCAAAAGAACAACTTCAATCCCGCTTATCAAGAAAGGAGGCAGACTTTAGATGATACTTTAAAGCAAATTATGACCGATGCTGCTAAAAGACATGAAGAGAATACTGCTATGATCAAAGAAATCCGAGCTTCAACGGACACTACTACAAGAAATCAAGGAGCTTCGATCAAAGCATTGGAACAACAAATTGGTCAAATGAGCAAAGTTCTTCAAGAAAGGGGATATGGAAGTTTACCGAGCTCAACTGAAACCAACCCAAGAGATCATGTCAAGGCCATAAGCACCACTGAAGAAGTCACTCCTAATATACCTAGAAGATCGATGAATGGTAATGATGGTGCAAGACCCGAATTTTTCTTTAATTCTTCAATCAGCTTAAGGAGACTACTGAAAGAGAAGACAAAGATTGAAGAGGAGATCAAGGCAACAATGAAAGAAGAGAGCCCTGCAACCGACTTGAATGCCTTGCCTCATAAAGAAAGAGATCCAGGAAGTTTTACTCTACCTTGTTCTATTAATAATATATCTTTCAATAATGTGTTAGCTGACTTAGGAGCTAGTGTTAGTGTTATGCCTCTTAAGACGTTCACTACCCTAGGACTAGGAAAATTAGCACCGACTAAGTTACTTATTGAATTGGCTGATAAAACGGTAAAATGACCTGAAGGGATTGCTAATAATGTGCTAGTTAAGATTGAGCAGTTTATTTTTCCCGTAGACTTTGTTATACTAGACATGCCCGAGGATGTTAAGATTCCTTTAATCCTCGGAAGACCTTTCTTGTCTACTGCCCATGCTAAGATTGATGTGTTTAAAAGAAAAATTTCATTAAGGGTAGGGAATAATAAACTAGTCTATAAGTGCCAAGATCCGGTTAAAAGCATAATTAGAGGTGTTTATGTGCTAGGATTAAGAGAGCGTATGGACCTCGATCTTGAAGCTAGACTTATGGGAGAAACATTGATTCAAAACAACTCAACTAATCCTAATCATGAGAACTTTTAGGAATTCATTGACCTTAATGTACCTACCGAACTTAGACGCAATGTTGTTAATGATTCTGATGATGAGTGGTATGATTGTGTAGTAATTAATAAACGTAGGAGAATAGTTGAGAAAATGAATTTGAATAATGATGTGTTTATTGAACTACCACCCCACCTTGCTTATTTGTGCCTATATGATAATAAGAATTTCCCGTCTATCATTTTGTCATCTCTGCCCGAAAGGGACAGGACTTTGTTTATACAGATATTAAAGAAGAACGGCGTGGAAATTAAGGACGAGCAAGGAGTGTTCAATATTACTGAATTGGCGATGAAGGAGCGCGATGTTTCCGACTCCTTCTATGATCGATATTAAAGAGCTGAACGTGAGTCTAACTTGAAGACTCTGGAATAAAGACAAGTGCTTACCGGGAGACAACCCGGAAAATTTTTATTATTCTGTTTTCTGTGTCGAGTCAATCAGGCCCGCATGAAGATACGGCGCATCTCCATCCTGAGATGCGACGCATCTCCTGCAATGGTCATATCTTATTTTATTTTTCTGCATTTTTATTTCCGACTTTAAAACTATTTATCAGTTTATTTTAATGCGGCGCATCACTGGTTAAGGATGCGGCGCATCTTTTATTCTGATCCGTATTAATTCCAGGCTCGATACGGCGTATCTTCTTCCATAAGATACGGCGCATCGACTGACCTGATGATTTTCAGTTTTAATTTTTAAGTTTTATTTTTCCTAACTACTAATGTATTATGCAAGTTTGAACATTTCTTATCTTAGGTGTGTTTTAAAGTGTTGGTGGTATTATAGTTTCCTGGATTTCCTGTGGATACATCAAGTATGAAGCTTTAACGTTCTAATCCACAAGAAAGATGATTTTTGCTCTTATACTAATGGAGGATCATACCGAGCAAATCTCAGGGGAGTTTTTCTGTTCTAATTCTTTTATTTTCCAGTTTTTAACCTTTTATACAAACAACGAGGACGTTGTTTAACTTAAGTGGGGGGATTGGAGAATTAGAACACTTAACAATTACTTGTCCTAAACTTTTTCAAAAATTATGCTTAAAATGTGCTTAATATATCAAACTTAAAAAAATTTTAGCATGTTTTTGTTTAAGATCTAAGTTGCATAGCTGCATACATGACGTTATTTTCAAAAATTGTGATTTTTCAAAATTCACAAATCTATGAGTGTGCCGGTGACTTGTAAACTTTAGAACTTGGCTTGTATACTATTCGAGACCACCATAATGAGTATTATTTATATAATTGGAATGACTTGTCTAAATTGGTAAAATTCTAGGATTACACCAAAAATAGCCTTTATATGTTATGTGTTATTAGCTAACTACACTGGTTAGTTAACCCCCGTATAAACCCCTTTGTTACTCTCATTTTTAGAGTAAGATACCCCTAGAAAAAACACTCAGAGCCATTCCTTTCGTTTCTTACACCTATGTTTAAAATGTTTCGTTACACCCTTACACCTTAGCCTACCCTGTAGATTAGAATCCGTGGTTGGTTAATTGCTATAGGCAAAGTGTGTTTCCTTACATTACCTGTGTTCGCGTGCGTAATTCATTATCTATGGTTAGGTCGGGAAATTGCACAATGCAATTGGAGTGAAAGTAAATATTGTATATCTTTGAGTTTATTTTTCGTGTGTTCACTACTTTCACTATTACCGTTATTTCTGAAGTATGAAAAGTATAGAAAAATTATCCAGAATTATCATTATAGTGATGTGGTGAAATTTTACACATCTTTTGTTAATTAAAAAAAAAAAAAAAAAAAAAAAAAAATCGAAAAAATAAGAAAAGAAAAAGAAAGAAAGAAAAGTTGGAAGTTTGTTTTAACCAACTTATGTAAAGTTATGTAAGTGGTCGATATCACCACTATTTGTTGTACTATATCTATGGATTGAATGGGAATTGGCAGTTATGGGAACGCCAATTAAGGTTTATTCTTTGATTAAGATCTTGTTGAGTATAATTCGTGTCTACCTAAAGCGTGTGTTTCAAGTGTTAAAGCGTGAGTTATTCGATGATATGAGTCTTATTCATGGGATGGTTGGGATAGTGATTAACCACACTTAGGATTTTAATTTATTTGTTTTGTTTATTTTTATTTTTACACCAATTTATATCCCAAATGTTACCATACCCTTCATTATTCTTTACCCAACCGAACCTTTGATTTATTGAGATTAGGGATTTGAGCAATCTTAAGTATCGTAGTCGTGGATTCGGCTATGTATTTACGATTTTGTCGCCCTTTTTGATATATTATTATTGGTAAAGTTTGGACCTATCTTTAGCCTATTCGAGTTAAGGATTTGTGCAATTGCAAGTATCGTGTTCGTGGATTCGATCATGTATTTGTGATTTTGTCGCCTTTTCTGGAATTTGAGATCGATAGTGAAAGAGAATAATTAACCCTTAAGCCTAAAAACCCTTTTTGCCGCTTTAGACTTGTTATTCCTTAGCTTTAGTGGAGGAGATGTGTATACTTGCCAAGCTTATGATAGAATATTCGTCGCGACTGGACAGTTAAACGATTAGATTTGCTTTTATCAACTTATTTTATTTTACTTCTAATTCGTTAAGTGTTTAGTTGTGTGATTATGAAATAAACGAATACATGCTTAAATATAAAAATAAATCCTAACATCTTTTAGGATACATTTTCATAAAAGAAATTCTAAGGTTTACTTGGGGACAAGTAAAGTTCAAGTGGGGGGATATTTGATGAACTCAAATAAGTACATTTTATTACTATCATTTATCCTATTAATTTGACTTGTTTTATTATATTATGTATGAGGATTGATACTTAATCGTTTACTTTTGTAATTCTCAGGTAAAAACAAGCATTTGGTGAAACTTAGCGATTTTGGACTGATTATGGAGCAAAACATGCATAAAGTTAAGAGTCTACTGAAATGAAGAAGATCAAGACTAATCTGCTCCAGATGCGCCGCATCTCACTCATTACATGCGTCGCATCTCTATCAAGATATCACCAGATACGATCCAAGATACAAGAGGACATGCGCCGCATCTAATCATGGAGTTACGCCGCATCTTCTAGCGGTGTACGAATATTCCTGAATATTATAATCTTGGACCCCACGCGAAGTTAAGTCAATGCGCCGCATCTACTTACTAGATGCGCCGCATCTTCCCTCAGACAGAAACTATAAATACCCCAAGACCAGACGAATTTCGGAGATACCATATAATACCGAAAACCGAACAGGAGAAACCAAGGACGAATTCAGTCAAGGAGGCAGCACAAGACACACCCAAATCAAAGATACAAGAGCTGTAAGAAGGTGCTGCATGTGTTTAATTCATTAAGTAGTTTTGTTTTATTGTGTTAGCAAACTTTAATTCATCAGGATTGGTGGCTTGTGTAATGTGACAACGAAAGATTGCACTCCCTTTAATACTTGCTTTCCCATCAATTAAAGTTTATATGTTGATGTCTTTGGTTACTACTTATTAGTGCATTGATAACCTCTGTGTTTATTAGTGGCTTGCGGGCATTTGACTGCGGAAAATAATGTGGCTCCCACGGTTATTACTAAATTGATCACTTAGGAATAACTTTTAGACATAAGTAATCATTAAGGGTTTACTCGCCGATAAGAATAGGACCAACGAGAAAGGGTTAACTACATACACTTCATATAAAGCTATCAATAAAACAAGTGACAATCTACTTAATCATAAGGACAGCCCTCTTATTGTCTCGAGTATTTATCTGTGTACGTGTGTGCTACTTGCTGATTCGTGCCTATTGGTTTATTTTATTATTTAATTGCAAACAAATCGTGCCAGTCTCTCAGGCTGAAACCCCCTTGCGTTAGGATATTAAAATACTGATTAGAATAACGAGATAATACGTTCCACTCTTAGTGATCGACACTCTACTTACCATTATATTCATACTGACCGGGTACACTGCTCGTTAAGTGTGTGTGTTATTGATAAGTCGGCTAAATATAAATTTAAAACTTGAGTAGGCATTAAAACTGCCAAAACTTTACTCCAACGCACGCCCACCAATATTCCATATTTTGCTATGTATGCTTGTGCTTCTAATATTTTTCTTGCAAGTATTCCATATCTCAATTCCTTGGTGCCCTCAAACGAGGGGGAGCACACATCAAGAGGGAGTTTTCGCCCCGACAAATTTTGTATCTGAAATTTGTCGGCATAACCTTTTTGATTCTACAAAAAGGGGGAGAAGTGAATATAAACTCACTAAATACTTGTCCAAAAATAATGTTTTGGATTTAATGAGTTTAAGTTTTGTAATCATCAAAAAGGGGGAGATTGTTGATATAAATAATGCCTAAAAACATTATTAATACTTATTCATATCTCTATGTTTTGATGATCACAAAATGTAAACTCATCAAACATAAACTTATTAAGTAAACAAGTATTTAGTTGGAAATATTCATTTCTACAACTTAATCACTTAAGGTATGAATGAACAAATGCTTAATGCATTATATGATCAAAGGAACATTTTCTTAATCACCAGATTTTTTATAAAATGACCCAAAACATTTTATATCTTTTAGAAAATCATTTTTGGTATTAAATAAAAATGTTTAATCTTTTATAAAATTATGAATTCAAATTTTCAACCAAAAATGGCAAAAATGTTCCAGAAAAACCTTCCCCACAAAAAGACAAATCTGGGCAACGGTCAGATGGGCGGTCCCCTTAAATATACAAGGCGGCCCCCTTAATTTTAAGGGGACCGCCCCCCTACTTAAGAGGACCGCCCCGCTCCTCCAGCTGTCCAGATTTGCCTATAAATACTGGACTTTCCCTGGACTTTTTCCTCACCTTTTGCACCCCAAACCTTCTGTTCTAATTCTCTTCTTATCCTTCCAAATCCTTTCTAAATCCTTTGATCATATATTCTTAAGCATTGGTTTCCAAGTGATCCAAGCTTCTACCATTCAAGTGCAAAAGAAGAATACTCCTTCAACAACTAGAGAAGAAGTATTGCAACTTAGTATCATCTTGCTACCTAAGTTGTTTGTATAATCATTCATTCATTTTTGTATAAGTTGTGTATATTTGTTAGATAGGTGTGAGCATAATTGCTTAGGCTAGATTAGTGTGTAAGTAGTGAAGTTGTGAAGAAGTTAAGGTGTGTAAGTAGTGAAGGTGTAAAGAAGTAAGAGAGTACATAAGTAGTGCTAGGTTGTGAAGTAGTTGTGAAGCCGGTGTGAAGAAGTTGTGAAGAAGTCGTGAAGAAGTTGTGAAGAAGTCGTGAAGCCGTTGTGAATAAGTTGTGAAGAAGTTGTGAAGAAGTCGTGAAGAAGTCGTGAAGCCGTTGTGAATAAGTTGTGTAGAAGTTGTGAGATTGGTTCTAGCTACGATTAGAACTCGACATTTAGCTTTGTGTCGTTAAACCGGTGTAAGCGAAAGTTGTGTAAGGTTTTCTCCGCCATAAGGGAGCTTGTTGACATAGTGAAGAAAACTCTCGAGTTAGGTGCTCGGGGAGTGGAGTAGGGCAAGGAAGGTGTCCTTGTAGCCGAACCACTATAAATCTTTTGTCTCGCGGTTAGATCTTTCCATCTCTATCTTTCTTTTCATTTCATTACTTTACTTGCATTGTTTATTTAGATTTACTTATATTTGTTCATATTGTTCAAGAGTTGAGTTCACATAAATTCGAATCTAAGTTTTTAAAAGTAAGCAAAGTTTTCATAATAAAATTAAAAAGACGTAAAACTATTCAACCCCCCCTTCTAGTTTTCCACAATGATGAAGAATCTAGCTCGGGAAGTGAAGATGAAGAATATGCCATGGCTGTAAGAGTTTTCAAAAAGTTCTTTCAAAGACGAGGAAAGTTCGTAAGACAACCTAGAGATGACAAGAAACCTTTCCGAAAAGATCGTGATGATAAGAAAGGGAAGAGTGAAAGAAAATGCTTTAGATGCGGAGACACAAGCCATCTCATAGGAGATTGTCCAAAGCCACCTAAAAACAAAACTCAAAGAGCTTTTGTGAGTGGTGCTTGGAGTGAAAGCGAAGATGACAACGAGGAACCAAAGAATGACGAAATTGCTCTCATGGCTCAAGACTCTAATGAGGTACACTCTGACTCATCTTACTCTTCTATTGATGATGACACATTACAAAAAAAATATAACAAACTGTGTGAACTTAGATTAAAAATCATAAACAAAAATAAGTTTTTAAAAACTAAAAAGGAATTTTTGGAAAATGAAGTTTATGAATTAAAAGAAAAAGCAAAATGTTTAGAAAAGAGTAAAGCCATTAATACGGTATGTACATCATGTCAAGAGCTTGGACTTGAAATTGAAAAACTTAAAATCACACAGAATGATCTCATCAAACAAAATTCAAAGTTCAAAAGATTTGATAAGAGTATTTGTTGTGCGGATGAAATAATGAGAATCCAGAAATTACCATATGATAAAACTAGACTAGGATTTATAAAATTAAGAGATTTGAGTAGTCTAAAGAAACAAGTCAAAAAAGTACAAGAAACTGTTCCAACTGTCTCAGGAACCCACGGATCAAACGAAACCAAAAGTTTGGTTCTGTGGGTACCTCAGCAGAACAGAAATCTTGTAAATCGGATCGCACTGAGTTTGTTAAAGTTACAAAGAAACCTAACATTATTACAAAAGAAACTAAACAAAAACCAGCCGTTACATTACGATTAGGACTTGCTAAAAATGAGTATAGATCCAAAACTACTCAACAAAGGCGTAAAACACCTGCTCCCAAACACCCATTTCCAAAAAGCAACTACAACGCACAACCCAACTATCATCATAATGGTTGGAATCAAAACTTCCCTAGATATTATCAAGCTCCTAACTACATGCTATGGAACTCATATCCACCATTCCCATACATGAATCAAGTTAATGGGATGTTTAACCAAAATGGACCCATGAGATATTGGGGACCAAATGCTTGAGTTTTTATATAACTTAGGTATGCTTGAAAGTCGGATTGGAACCAGACGAGTGGATAAAAGATAGTGGTTGTTCAAGGCATATGACGGGAAACAAGAGCCTCTTCTCAGCCTACCAAGAATATGATGGAGGTAATGTCACTTTTGGTAGCAAATTAAAAAGCAAAATCATCGGAAAATGTACTATCTCTCATGACTCTCTCTCTATTGATAATGTTGCTCATGCCGCTAATCTAGGATTCAACCAACTTAGTATTAGTCAACTATGTCGTAAAAAGTATAATGTTCTATTTAGTGAAAACGAAAGTAAAATACTAAAAGATGGAATAACCGTAGCAAAAGGTGTTTTGAAAAACAACGTATACGTCATGAAAATTGATAAATCCTCTAGAGATAAACTTTGCTTAACTTCGTTAGATGATTCCTCAAATCTTTGGCATAGATGCTTAGGCTACGCTAATATGAGACTTATCCAATCTCTATCTTCAAAAGATCTCGTTAGGAACTTACCCAAGTTGAAATATGACCAACACTTTTGTAATGCTTGCAAAATTGAAAAACAAGTTTATAGTAGCCATAAGGCTAAAAATATGGTGTCTACATCTAGGTGTCTAGAACTTTTGCATATGGATTTATTTGGTCCATCCGCTATACAAAGTTATGGAGGAAACTTCTACACTTTGGTCATAGTAGATGATTATTCAATATACACTTGGACAAAGTTTTTGAAAAGTAAAAATGAAGCTTTTGACCAATTTGAAATTCTTAGTAAGAAAATTCAAAACCAACTAGATAGTCGTATTGTGTCAATAAGAACGGATCATGGTCGTGAATTTGATAATGAAATACAATTTGGAAACTTTTGTGATGCCAACGGCATAATACATAATTTTTTGGCTCCTCGTACTCCTCAGTCAAATGGTGTAGTAGAACGTAAAAACCGGACTCTTAAAGAGATGAGTAGAACAATGCTTAATGAACAAAACATACCACAAAATTTTTGGTGCAACACCGTTGACACTTCAACCTACATTTTAAATAGAGTATTAATTCGACCATTTTTTAACAAAACACCATATGAACTATATAAAGGTAAAAAGCCTACGCTAGGATACTTTAAAGTTTTTGAAAGTAAATGTTTTATTTTAAACACTAAAGATTACCTCACCAAATTTGACCCAAAGTCTTGTGAAGGTGTATTTCTTGGATATTCTCAAAATAGCAAAGCTTATATTGTTTTAAACAAAGAAACCTTGAGAGTCGAGGAATCGTTAAATGTAACATTTGACGAAAGTCCACCTCCCTCTAAGACATCACCTTTGGTAGATGATGACTTAGTTGAAAGTCAACTTGTTGAAAACGAAGAGAATATAGATAAAGACAAGGAAGATGAACTATTAAACAAAGAAATTGTCAATATCAAAGAACCTAAAGGTCATCCATTAGATAGTGTTATAGGAAAATTAAATGAAAGAACCTTAAGATCTAAAGTCCAAAATCAAAGCAACTTTTTTTGTTTTGTATCAACCATTGAACCCAAAAATATAAATGAAGCTATAAAAGATGAATCTTGGGTCATAGCAATGCAAGAAGAATTAAATCAATTCGTTAGAAATTATTTTTGGACATTAGTACCTCAACCAAAAAGTCAAACAATAATTGGAACAAAATGGGTCTTTCGAAATAAAATGGATGAAAATGGTGTAGTGTCTAGAAACAAAGCTATGCTAGTAGCACAAGGTTATAATCAACAAGAAGGCATTGACAGATGAAACTTTTGCTCCGGTTGCTAGGCTCGAGTCTATTAGAATTTTACTTGCATATGCATGTGCACATGATTTCAAACTTTTTCAAATGGATGTCAAAAGTGCATTTCTAAATGGATTTATAAATGAAGAAGTATATGTTGCACAACCTCCAGGTTTCATCGATTTTGAAAAACCTAATCATGTCTATAAACTTAAAAAGGCTTTATACGGACTTAAGCAAGCACCAAAAGCATGGTATGATCGACTTAAAACATTCTTAGTTGAACATAAGTACACCATGGGTTTAGTAGATAACACTCTATTCACCAAGAAAAAGGATTCACATATTGTCATTGTCCAAATATATGTGGATGACATCATATTCGGATCAACTTGTCAAGAGCTATGTGATGATTTCTCAAAAATCATGCATGACGAGTTTGAGATGAGTATGATGGGAGAACTAAACATTTTCTTAGGACTTCAAATCAAACAATTAGAAGATGAGATATTCTTTAACCAATCTAAATACATAAAAGACATGCTTAAGAAATTTGGTCTTGAAGACTCTAAACCCATTAAAACGTCTATGTCTTCGGAAACCAAACTCACCAAGGATGAAGAAGGTGAATCTGTAGATAACACTAAATATAAAGGAATGATTGGTAGTCTACTCTATCTCACGGCTAGTAGACCCGACATTATGTTTAGTGTTTGTCTATGTGCTCGCTTTCAAGAAGATCCTAAAACATCACATCTTGAAGCCGTAAAATGAATTTTTAGATACATAAAAGGCACCACACACCTAGTTTATGGTATCCCAAAGGAACGGGAGTTGAAACCATAGTGTATGCCGACTCAGATCATGCCGGTGACTATGTTGATAGAAAAAGTACAAGTGGTATTTGTACTTTTGTTGGACATTGTCTCACCTCATGGTTTTCAAAGAAACAAACGGCTCTTGCCATCTCAACAACTGAAGCCGAATACGTATTAGCAGGAAAAGCATGTCAACAAGCTCTGTTGATGAAGCAAGCTCTTGTCGACTACGGAATTCAACTTAACGACATCTCTGTCCTTTGCGACAACAAAGGAGCTATCGACCTCAGTAAAAATCCAGTTCAACATGCTCGAACTAAACACATTGAAATCCGTCATCATTTCCTTCGTGACAATGTTCAAAAAGGAAACATCTCAATCGAGAAAGTATCCTCAGAAGATAACATTGCCGATATTCTAACTAAACCTCTTAAACGAGAGCCATTCAATCTCCTTAGACTTGGACTAGGACTAATGGAACCTAATTTATAGTTTTTATCTTAGCTCAAACCTTCGTTTAAACAAAACGACAAAACTGACCTAATTAAGTTCTGGTCCCAAGGAGCCCTTCGACAACACGGACGAAACCAAATATTTGGTTTCGCCCAATCCGTGGGTTCCTGGGGCAGAATTTAAAATACTTTAAACAAACACTCCTTTTCACAAAACCAAAACACATAACGACTCAAACTCATTTCATAACATATCACTCTCACAATTAAGGCATCTCATTCAACTAATCTAAGCTCAAATCAACATTGTAAGCTTCCTTACTACTTTTCTTCTCTCAATTCTGAGTCTAGGGTTTCTAATTTATACACAAAACCAAATGTTAATACAAATATCATCCTAAAAACATTATTTATATTTTACGTTCTTTGCTTAGTTTTGTTAATGACAATTACAAAGTTTATCTTTAAGCAAAGCATAAATAAGATTAAGTCTTTTACATTTATAGTGATAAGCATTTTACAAACACATTTTCACATCACAAAGTTTTCTAGAAATGACATATACAAGTTTACATGTTTATTTCTTAAAATAGAAACTTTATTAGTTAAATATTAGGATGACATCATGGCATGCATCATGTACACAATCTTGGTAATATTTTTGGATATTTTGTTTAGATCTTAAAGCCAAAGAGTTGACATTTGAAGATATGGAAAGATATGGCAAGATTTGGAAAGATTTGAAGATCTCTTAGCAGGCCTGACACGGCGGATCCAAAGTGATACATGGACGGATCAAATTTTGGGGATCCGCCGGATCCGCCGCCTGTTGATCAGCTTTGCCTATAAATAGCAAGTTGATCATTTGGCCATTTCATCACTCATACAGCTTAAAATACATACTCATTCATTTGCATATAACTAACCCTTAGTTTACTAACATTTTATAGATCTTTACTTTTGTAGCAAAGAAGATCTCAACATATAAGGAGTAACAGTCTGTTATCTTACTTCTAACATAGAGTCTGTGTGTTCTTGTATTAGTCACACATCATAGTTAGTATCATTCATACAGTAGAGTCCAGTTAGTGTTTTAGTCCTCAAAACACATAGAGTGAACAGGAGTGGTTGTAACCTTGTAAAGAACCAAACGGGAGTGGTTGTACCCTTGTAAAGAACCAAACGGGAGTGGTTGTACCCTTGTAAAGAACCAAACGGGAGTGGTTGTACCCTTGTAAAGAACTCGGTGTTTAGCTTAGTACCGGAAAAAGATTAAGCGACGTGTAAAGGTTTTCTCCACCTAGAAGGGAGCTTGTTTCTTAGTGAAGATAAACTCTCGAGTTAGAGGCTCGAGGAGTGGATTAGAGCAAGGAAGAGAGTCCTTGTAGCCGAACCACTATAAACGATTGTGTTGTGTGGTTTGATCTTTCCTCTCTTTACTTATTTACTTATATCACTTGTTTGTGTGCTTGATTGTTTACTTGACTTTGAAATCACGATAAGTAACAAAGCGAATTAATTTTAAACGGTAAAACTATTCAACCCCCCTTCTAGTTTTCCACAATTGGTACCAGAGCGGTGTTACTCAAGATTTTCAAAATATATGATGAGTGTCTAAATACTCATCATTTCTGTCTCATTTAGACTGCAAAAACATTTAAAAACATGCAGATATGCTTCAAAATACAAAAAATATCATTTGATTGTGTTTTTATCTGTTTCATGTGCAAGAGGATTGAAAAAAATTGAAAAATGAGCAAAGTTTGCACGATTGGCAAGAAAGGTCCCCCAAGTTTCCAAAATGGCAAAATTAGTCCCTGGGTTTTCAAAATTGGAAAAATAACATCTATGGCCCTTGTACTATTCACACTTGGCAAGAATGACCCTTGTACTATTCACACTTGGCAAAAATAACATCTATGGCCCTTAAATACAAATACCGGATCAAACTAAAACCTACTAAACCCATTTACCCAACTAACCCAATCCTAATAATAAACCCAACCCAAAACACACCAAAGCCCAAAACCATTCAACCCGATCCAACCCACTACCCTAAACTAATACCAGAGTTTGACTCTGGTCAAACCCGTCTCCCCCAATACCACACTTGCCGCCTAAACTAAAACCATACCACCACACCTCACCTCTTATCCCCACTTGGCTTCCACCTCACCACCTAATCCTCCTCCTTGTCCCTTCCACCTCCACATCTAACCAAAAATCCTTAATTGCTAAAAACCTGCTTTTGATATTTTGGCGCCAAAAGTCCAAATGGACGTTTATGATGAATTTGATGAATCCAATGGCCAAGATCAAGTGGGAAAGTCTCAGAGAGGTCGACAGAGTTAGAATTATCTATATAATTTAGCTTTTGAGCAATGTAACAGGATATCATAGAATCATAGTTTTATGTTCACTTTACTTAATCGTTTTTACTGCTTAACTTTATTACATTGTCATTTACAGCTTTCAAGTGTTTTATTACTGATTCACAAGTGTAATAAACCTTATTTACAGTACCAATTTCAATCTATCTTTACATTTCCAATTTATGCTTAATCATATTTAAATTTCATGTCATATAAATATTGTTAATTATTGTGTTTATTGGACTATATAGCTCACATAAGCTCCTGACATAGCTTATATAAGCTATTAGTAACCTTAAATTCAGTATTAGTCATTAAAAGAAAAATACTAAAAAAAAATTAAGAAAATAGAAAATAAATAAAAAATCAGTGTTAATGGTGAAAGAAAGCTGGAGCAAGGTTTATACTGGATTGCCTTCGGGTTAGTAGCTTATTGGCAAGCTTATAGGATTGTTCCTTGTTCTTGGTTCTCAGTTGGTTGCTTGGATGCAAGTTGTAAGCTAAATTCTTGATTTTTAGCAATTTACTGTGCTTGTGCTTTTTACACTATTAGTTTACTAATTTCATGCTATTTTGGTGTTACTCAGTCATATTATTGCTTGTTAATTGGTCTTTGTTCATTAAAACTCATGGTTGTTAAGAATTTCAATTTCACTGTTAAATAAGCATTAAAGTGATTCATGGTTAAAATGATGTTATCAGTGGTGTTTTATGCTTAATTCAGTTCACATAATCATATCATAACTTTAGAAATCAGTATTGTGAACTAAATCAGTAGAATCATTTGAAAATCATAAATTCAGTTTCAATAAGGACTGTTTGGATTTGCTGATAGATTAGTATTCTAGTGTATGCTAGTTGTTGTTTGTTGTTGTTATATGTCATATTAGTTTATATTAGCTCAATTCTAGCATAAAATCCAGTACTTATTCAGTAGATAGTCAAAACCAGTTTCAATTTATTTTCTTGCATAATAGTTAGCATATCAGTTAGTTTAATCACACATACAGTTGCAATAGTTGTTAATCTAGCTTAAATCATTCATATTATAGCTTATTTCATTATATATAATCAGTTGGAATCATTCAAAATTCATCTAAGTCAAAATAGATAAAACTTAAAAAGTCAAATATATACCCTGCACAGGTTATTTTGCCTTTTTCATAAGCCCCTTAAAAGCTTATCAGTGCATATTAGCTTGTGTGACTTGTTGATTTAGAAAGCCCTTCTGGCTAGCTTGATTTGTATGCTTTCACTTTTCCCTTTATTAGCTTATTTAACTGCTTATTGTGCTTATCTTATTTTCTCAAAATGACTCACTATACTGAGTCATCAGTATAGGTGAGCCAAGTTCATAAGCTCATAAAAAGCTTTCCTGTGATCACTAGCTTGTGATATTTGGTTTATTGTGAAGCTTGTCCACCAGTCTAATTGGTTCATAGCTTGTATTGTGCTTTTTAGCTTATTTGTTTAGCTAAATTTGATCCTACAAGTTGTCCCATTTTTCAGTATACACTGAGTCATCAGTGTATTTGCTGCTTTTTCATAAGCCATTCATAAGCTCACCAGTGGTTCCCACAGTGTGAGCTTGGACTTTTTGGAAAGCCCACCAACCTAGCTTGCTACCTCAGTTATTTTATTGTGCTTATCAGCTTATTTCATAAGCTTAAATTGCCTTTAAAGTTAACTGCAGGCCTGGTTGTCTCAGAGTTTATTTTGGAATTGCTTATTTGCTTATTTTAAGCTTTTCAGTGAATTTCATTGTACCATTTAGCTCATTTCCAGTTACTTAACTTGTGTTCATCTTATTTTTCCTTTGGTTCCAACTGTGAAGCTTATTTCAAGCTTGTTTGAGCTTGACACATCAATTTAAACTCAAAAGCTCATTTGTTAAGCTCTTAAGCTTGCATTCAGCTTATTTTCAAGTTCCAAAGTTTTTTGTCTTTATTAAAGTTTGTTATTATCAGTAGTATAATAGTTTTGTAAAAGAAAAATCAAGAAAATCAAAATATAAAAAAAGTGATGGCTTCTATTTAAGCCATTTGGCTTATTTTTAAGCTTTTTCCTTAAGCACTTTTCATTTTTATAATTTTTATAGGTTCCTGTCACTTTATAATATTTATAGAAAAAGTTTCATATTTATTAGAGTTCATTTAGTATTTATTATAATTTAAATTAGTTTTAAATAATTATTAAATAGTAATTAATTAATAATAATTAAATAAATAGTCAAATAAATATTTTTATTTTTCCTAAAATTTTCTTTTATCATTTGGATTCTAAAAATATAATTTTCACATCCGTGGGATTTATATTGGTCAGAATTCACGTTTTATTTTGTACGTTTACGTAATTTTTATTTAAACGTACGTTTTTAAGTTTTAAACGTTTCTAAGTCATTTACTTTCACGTAATCGTTCTTATAGCTTGTTTAAGTTATTTTCTTTTAAAATTCCTTAGTTTAATCACTCACACCCTTTTCCTATTCAATTTCACCCGATCACAGATCCGTTCTATTACAGTGTTCACACCTCGTTGGGACTTAACGACCCGGGGATACACTAAACTCCTTTGGTAAATTGTATTGTGCCCTAGATTGTTTGACTCTTGTTGACCATTTACTTGGTCAATATTAGTTGACCGTTTGGGGCCGATCAAATTTTGGCGCCGCTGCCGGGGAGGTGTGCTGCGTAGAACGCATTTGCAGTATCAGTGTTGTTGAATATACATCCATTGTATATTTACCATCCTTGTTCATATTCTCTTATTTTTATATATATATAAAACCAAAATTATCGTTAAGTTAATTCGTTTGACTGATCGATAACCAAAAATATCGTATTTCAAGTTTCCATAAACAAATAAAATCCAAAAAGATTCTTCTTACCCTTTTCTAAGTTTCCATCACTCTAAAGGATTCTTAGACTCGTCTTAGTGCATGCGCACTCGTTCTTCTAGGTCATCGAGCCCTTTTCGTGAGCTTGTAAACATACCTCGAAGACGTCGTAGACGTTCTGCTCCATCAGTCGTACCCGAGATACGAACTGATCCTAAAACTCCTGTCATCATGACAGAAGATCGTCTGATGAATGAGCTTCTCCAAGCACCCACCGATGGGTTCGGAGATGCCATTGTTGTTCCAGCCATCGTGGCTGAGAATTTTGAGCTTAAGACTGGGTTGATAAACCTGGTAACCCAGCGGCAATTCTATAGTTTTGACAGGGACGATCCTCAAGATCACATTAGATGGTTTAACAAAATCACTTGCACCATCAAATGCAAAAATGTTCCTGAGGAATCAATCAAACTTCTTCTTTTCCCGTTTTCCATCGATGGGGCAGCCCGGATTTGGCTTGACAAACAACCCCCTCGATCGATTGAAACATGGGAAAATTTGGTTCATAAGTTCGTGAATGAATTCTTTCCTCCTTCCAAAACCACGTATCTCAAGAATGAAATCATGAAATTCTCTCAAAGGTTTGATGAACCATTTGGAGAGGCATGGGATCATTTCAAAGAATTGCTCCGCAAATGTCCTCATCACGGTTTCACCGATTTGATGCAAATGGACACTTTCTACAATGGGTTAAACCCATCTGAACAAGATTCTCTCAATGCTTCAGCTGGAGGTAATTTTCTGAGCAAATCCACTAAGGAAGCCATTGCACTCATTGAAAATAAGTCAAAGGTCCACACTGCACGAGCCTGACCATATAATTCTCAGGCTAGTGCTGGTCCTTCTACCTCATCTTCCGTGAGTCAGTCCAGTACTGACACTCAGCTTGCTGAACTTACGAAGGCTATTCAAGCTTTGGTTTTCTCCTCGCAAAAGAAAGAGTCCGCTCTGCAAACTTCTCACATTGCTGAAGTCAAAAAGATAGAAGTTTGTGTTACTTGTGGTGGTCCTCACGCTTACTACAATTGTACTGCCACCGATGGCACTCCATTTGATGTTAATGCTATAGCCGAAACTTCCAATCAAGGAGGTAATCAATACCGTCCTCAAGTGGAACCAAACTACCGTGCTAGCAACCAAATTGGACCACCCGGATTTCCTCCACCCAACAATCCAAATAGGATTAATCCTAATCAACAAAAAGGGCAAAACATGCAAAATCAATTTCATGCCCCGAACAATCAATACCCACCCCAAAGGGGTAATCAAGGGTATTCAGCTCCTAATTACCAAGGACCTCTCTCAAATGAACTTGATAACTACATCAAGGTTAATGAGACCAAAATGAGGGCAATGCAAAATCAAATCTCTAATTTGAAGAATGAATTTCAATCTTCAATACACAAGCAAGGAACTGAGCTTAAGAATGATCTTTCAAACAAAATTGATTATTATCAAAGCGAAGTTAAGAATATGCTTGCCAGTCTCATGAACCATCTCAATCCACCTTCTTCCTCGGGAGGTCTCCCTGGTAACACTGTTGTCAACCCAAGGGGTGAACTCAAAGCTGTCACTACACGTAGTGGTAAAGCTCATGATGGACCATCGATTCCTATTCCCTCTCCGATGAGGGAAATGGAACGAGAAACCAGGGTGACAAAGGACCCGGTGCTTCCCTCTAACAATGGAAGTGCTAAATACGTCCAACCTACGGTTGTCCAAAATTCTACACCCACAATTGCTCCTAAACCGTCAAGAATAGATCCTACTCTTTCACGATTTACGGTTAAAAGTTTGTCAAGCAAACTTAGTGAGCAAAGAACAGCTAGGACTTATTCCAATATCCTTAATGCTGCTCCTATCAGTGCAATTGATGACAGTGATGATGATGAAAATACCAATTTCATCAAAGCTATCACCACTCGTAGTGGGGTCTGCTTATGAGGGACCCTCTGGTCCTATTCCTCCTCCGTTGTATGAAATGGAAAAAGAGACGGAGGTTACAACGGACAAAGTGCAAATCCCAAGCCCACAAAGTACAGCACAAGTCCATCCTCCGGTTGTCCCAAAAAAGAAATCCAAACCAGGAGTTGTCTTTGAATCTGTTGAGACTCCTGAAGTTGCTGCCCCTAAATCCAAACCTTATATTCCTTACCCATCGCGCTTAAATGAGCAAAAGCTCCGTGAAAAGGCTAGTCAACAAATGGATAAATTCTTTCAAATCTTTAAAGAATTACATTTTGACATAAGTTTTGCGGATGCTATCATTCTGATGCCCAAGTTTGCATCAACAATCAAACACTTGTTAAGTAACAAGGAAAAACTGATTGAAATGGCTAAAACTCCATTAAATGAGAACTGCTCAGCAGTTATCTTGAAAAAGCTTCCCGAGAAGCTTGGAGATCCTGGAAAGTTTCTAATACCTTGTGTATTTCTGGGAATGGTTGAATGCTATGCCTTGGCCGATCTTGGTGCAAGCATCAACCTGATGCCTCATTCAGTGTGGAAGAAACTTTCTCTTCCGGCTCTCACTCCTACATGCATGACTCTTGAGCTTGCAGATCGTACCATATCTCATCCACGCGGCATTGTTGAGGATGTATTTGTGAAAGTAGGAAAGTTCCATTTTCCAGCTGACTTTGTGGTTGTTGAATTCGACGCAGATCAAAAGGTTCCTCTCATTCTTGGAAGAGGATTCCTAAAAACGGGCCATGCTCTTATTGATGTATTTGAGCATGAGATCACATTGCGTGTGGGTAATGAAGCTGTTACCTTTAACCTCGATCAAACTTCGAGGTACTCCTCAAATTATGATTCTGAATCGGTTAACCGAATCGATGTCATTGATGTTGCTTCAGAGGAGTACTCTCAGGAGTTTCTTGGTTATTCTCATAATTCTGTGAGTGGGGATCCCACCACATCTTCTCAACTTATCATAGCCGACTCTTCCCCTTCTCTCACTTCGTTTGAGGGAAGTGACTTCTTTCTGGAAGAGGTCGAGGCTTTTCTTGCTCTAGATAGTTCACTTCCGCATGAGGTTGATGCTAACTATCTTGATCCTGAGGGGGACATTCTTTTTCTAGAAAGTTTGTTAAACGAAGATTCATCTTCCCCTCTTACACCAAAACAACTTCATAATGAGGAAATCAAGTCAGTTGAGAAAACTGATAAATTTCCTGAGATCAAGTTTAAGGACTTGCCTCCTCCACTTGAATATGCAATTCTTGAGGAGGAAGTTCTTATCTTAATTGCTATTCAGATCTCTCTTCTTCCCTTCACCTACCCGGTGATTTCCCCTATCCTTCACTCATTCGGGAGTGAGGATATTACCTTTGACCCCGGCATTTTCCATATAACATTGGTTTAAAGCCAGAATTAGTAGTAAAACATGGGTTTTCACCCATTTCTCACCCAAGTGTGGGGGAGATACCCCACATGTTCTATATATGTACATTACATTTTCAAAAAAAAAAAAAAAAAAAAAAGAAAAAAAAAAAAAAAAGATACATGTTTATATATAAAATAAGGCTATTAGTATTTCCTTTTTACGTTCTAAGTGTTGGTTTAACAGCCGGTACTTTGAATATTGAGGGCAATATTCAGTTCTAAGTGTGGAGGGGGAATTCTAGCGAATTTGATCATATGTACCATCTAGTACCCCCATTTTGGCCAAAATTTTAATTTTTTTTCTCACTTAGAACGCAATAAATGGTTATCAGTCCGCCATGTCTAACCCACATAAGGATTGGCTAATCCGAGAGCAAACGGCTCTTGGTAAAGATGTCTAAAATCCGTTTATGGCTTACAATTTGCCAAAAATTGTATGGTATTCAACTCCCCATATCTTTATAAGTGAAGAGTTGGCTAGCCCGCAAGGTTATGGCTTGTGGTAAAGGCATTGGAAAACCATAATTGGTAATCAGCTCACCAAGATAATAACTGTATTTTATCTAAGAGTTGGCTAGTCCAGAAGCAAACGGCTTTTGGTAAAGACAAATCAAATCCGTTGACAGCTGATGATTTGCTCAAAATCATTTGGTTATCATTGTACCAAAGTATCACATACTAAAACATTGGCTACTCCAGAAGTAATGGCTATCTGGTAAAGAGAAAAATCCATTAAATTTTCATAAAAGATTGCTAGGGACTAGCAATAGTTTAGTGTGGGGGATTGATGAGTGTCTAAATACTCATCATTTCTGTCACATTTAGACTGCAAAAACATTTAAAAACATGCAGATATGCTTCAAAATACAGAAAATATCATTTGATTGTGTTTTTATCTGTTTCATGTGCAAAAGGATTGAAAACAATTGAAAAATGAGCAAAGTTTGCACGATTGGCAAGAAAGGTCCCCCAAGTTTCCAAAATGGCAAAATTAGTCCCTGGGTTTTCAAAATTGGAAAAATAACATCTATGGCCCTTGTACTGTTCACACTTGGCAAGAATGACCCTTGAAAATAGTTTTGAGTTTTGGCAGCATTGGTCCTTTGAGTTTTATGAAATTACACAAGTGGTCCCTAAAGTTTAAAAACTTTAAACCTTAAATACAAATACCGGATCAAACTAAAACCTACTAAACCCATTTACCCAACTAACCCAATCCTAATAATAAACCCAGCCCAAAACACACCAAAGCCCAAAACCATTCAACCCGATCCAACCCACTACCCTAAACTAATACCAGAGTTTGACTCTGGTCAAACCCGTCTTCCCCAATACCACACTTGCCGCCTAAACTAAAACCATACCACCACACCTCACCTCTTATCCCCACTTGGCTTCCACCTCACCACCTAATCCTCCTCCTTGTTCCTTCCACCTCCACATCTAACCAAAAATCCTTAATTGCTAAAAACCTGCTTTTGATATTTTGGCGCCAAAAGTCCAAATGGACGTTTATGATGAATTTGATGAAACCAATGGCCAAGATCAAGTGGGAAAGTCTCAGAGAGGTCGTCAGAGTTAGAATTATCTATATAATTTGGCTTTTGAGCAATGTAACAGGATATCATAGAATCATAGTTTTATGTTCACTTTACTTAATCGTTTTTACTGCTTAACTTTATTACATTGTCATTTACAGCTTTCAAGTGTTTTATTACTCATTCACAAGTGTAATAAACCTTATTTACAGTACCAATTTCAATCTATCTTTACATTTCCAATTTATGCTTAATCGTATTTAAATTTCATGTCATCTAAATATTGTTAATTATTGTGTTTATTGGACTATATAGCTCACATAAGCTCCTGACATAGCTTATATAAGCTATTAGTAACCTTAAATTCAGTATTAGTCATTAAAAGAAAAATACTAAAAAAAATTCAAGAAAATAGAAAATAAATCAAAAATCAGTGTTAATGGTAAAAGAAAGTTGGAGCAAGGTTTATACTGGATTGCCTTTGGGTTAGTAGCTTATTGGCAAGCTTATAGGATTGTTCCTTGTTCTTGGTTCTCAGTTGGTTGCTTGGATGCAAGTTGTGAGCTAAATTCTTGATTTTTAGCAATTTACTGTGCTTGTGCTTTTTACACTGTTAGTTTACTAATTTCATGCTATTTTGGTGTTACTCAGTCATATTATTGCTTGTTAATTGGTCTTTGTTCATTAAAACTCATGGTTGTTAAGAATTTCAATTTCACTGTTAAATAAGCATTAAAGTGATTCATTGTTAAAATGATGTTATCAGTGGTGTTTTATGCTTAATTCAATTCACATAATCATATCATAACTTTAGAAATCAGTATTGTGAACTAAATCAGTAGAATCATTTGAAAATCATAAATTCAGTTTCAATAAGGACTGTTTGGATTTGCTGATAGATTAGTATTCCATTGTATGCTAGTTGTTGTTTGTTGTTGTTATATGTCATATTAGTTTATATTAGCTCAATTCTAGCATAAAATCCAGTACTTATTCAGTAGATAGTCAAAACCAGTTTCAATTTATTTTCTTGCATAATAGTTAGCATATCAGTTAGTTTAATCACACATACAGTTGCAATAGTTGTTAATCAAGCTTAAATCATTCATATTATAGCTTATTTCATTATATATAATCAGTTGGAATCATTCAAAATTCATCTAAGTCAAAGTAGATAAAACTTAAAAAGTCAAATATATACCCTGCACAGGTTATTTTGCCTTTTTCATAAGCCCCTTAAAAGCTTATCAGTGCATATTAGCTTGTGTGACTTGTTGATTTAGAAAGCCCTTCTGGCTAGCTTGATTTGTATGCTTTCACTTTTCCCTTTATTAGCTTATTTAACTGCTTATCATGCTTATCTTGTTTTCTCAAAACAACTCACTATACTGAGTCATCAGTATAGGTGAGCCAAGTTCATAAGCTCATAAAAAGCTTTCCTGTGATCACTAGCTTGTGATATTTGGTTTATTGTGAAGCTTGTCCACCAGTCTAATTGGTTCATAGCTTGTATTGTGTTTTTTAGCTTATTTGTTTAGCTAAATTTGATCCTACAAGTTGTCCCATTTTTTAGTATACACTGAGTCATCAGTGTATTTGCTGCTTTTTCATAAGCCATTCATAAGCTCACCAGTGGTTCCCACAGTGTGAGCTTGGACTTTTTGGAAAGCCCACCAACCTAGCTTGCTACCTCAGTTATTTTATTGTGCTTATCAGCTTATTTCATAAGCTTAAATTGCCTTTAAAGTTAACTGCAGGCCTGGTTGTCTCAGAGTTTATTTTGGAATTGCTTATTTGCTTATTTTAAGCTTCTCAGTGAATTTCATTGTACCATTTAGCTCATTTCCAGTTACTTAACTTGTGTTCATCTTATTTTTCCTTTGGTTCCAACTGTGAAGCTTATTTCAAGCTTGTTTGAGCTTGACACATCAATTTAAACTCAAAAGCTCATCTGTTAAGCTCTTAAGCTTGCATTCAGCTTATTTTCAAGTTTCAAAGTTTTTTGTCTTTATTAAAGTTTGTTATTATCAGTAGTATAATAGTTTTGTAAAAGAAAAATCAAGAAAATCAAAATATAAAAAAAGTGATAGCTTCTATTTAAGCCATTTGGCTTATTTTTAAGCTTTTTCCTTAAGCACTTTTCATTTTTATAATTTTTATAGGTTCCTGTCACTTTATAATATTTATAGAAAAAGTTTCATATTTATTAGAGTTCATTTAGTATTTATTATAATTTAAATTATTTTTAAATAATTATTAAATAGTAATTAATTAATAATAATTAAATAAATAGTCAAATAAATATTTTTATTTTTCCTAAAATTTTCTTTTATCATTTGGATTCTAAAAATATAATTTTCACATCCGTGGGATTTATATTGGTCAGAATTCACGTTTTATTTTGTACGTTTACGTAATTTTTATTTAAACGTACGTTTTTAAGTCATTTACTTTCACGTAATCGTTCTTATAGCTTGTTTAAGTTATTTTCTTTTAAAATTCCTTAGTTTAATCACTCACACCCTTTTCCTATTCAATTTCACCCGATCACAGATCCGTTCTATTACAGTGTTCACACCTCGTTGGGACTAAACGACCCGGGGATACACTAAACTCCTTTGGATAATTGCATTGTGCCCTAGATTGTTTGACTCTTGTTGACCATTTACTTGGTCAATATTAGTTGACCGTTTGGGGCCGATCAAATTTTGGCGCCGCTGCCGGGGAGGTGTGCTGCGTAGAACGCATTTGCAGTATCAGTGTTGTTGAATATACATCCATTGTATATTTACCATCCTTGTTCATATTCTCTTATTTTTTTATATATATAAAACCAAAATTATCGTTAAGTTAATTCGTTTGACTGATCGATAACCAAAAATATCGTATTTCAAGTTTCTATAAACAAATAAAATCCAAAAAGATTCTTCTTACCCTTTTCTAAGTTTCCATCACTCTAAAGGATTCTTAGACTCGTCTTAGTGCATGCGCACTCGTTCTTCTAGGTCATTGAGCCCTTTTCGTGAGCTTGTAAACATACCTCGAAGACGTCGTAGACGTTCTGCTCCATCAGTCGTACCCAAGATACGAACTGATCCTAAAACTCCTGTCATCATGACAGAAGATCGTCTGATGAATGAGCTTCTCCAAGCACCCACCGATGGGTTCGGAGATGCCATTGTTGTTCCAGCCATCGTGGCTGAGAATTTTGAGCTTAAGACTGGGTTGATAAACCTGGTAACCCAGCGGCAATTCTATGGTTTTGACAGGGACGATCCTCAAGATCACATTAGATGGTTTAACAAAATCACTTGCACCATCAAATGCAAAAATGTTCCTGAGGAATCAATCAAACTTCTTCTTTTCCCGTTTTCCATCGATGGGGCAGCCCGGATTTGGCTTGACAAACAACCCCCTCGATCGATTGAAACATGGGAAAATTTGGTTCATAAGTTCGTGAATGAATTCTTTCCTCCTTCCAAAACCACGTATCTCAAGAATGAAATCATGAAATTCTCTCAAAGGTTTGATGAACCATTTGGAGAGGCATGGGATCGTTTCAAAGAATTGCTCCGCAAATGTCCTCATCACGGTTTCACCGATTTGATGCAAATGGACACTTTCTACAATGGGTTAAACCCATCTGACCAAGATTCTCTCAATGCCTCAGCTGGAGGTAATTTTTTGAGCAAATCCACTAAGGAAGCCATTGCACTCATTGAAAATAAGTCAAAGGTCCGCACTGCACGAGCCAGACCATATAATTCTCAGGCTAGTGCTGGTCCTTCTACCTCATCTTCCGTGAGTCAGTCCAGTACTGATACTCAGCTTGCTGAACTCACGAAGGCTATTCAAGCTTTGGTTTTCTCCTCACAAAAGAAAGAGTCCGCTCCGCAAACTTCTCACACTGCTGAAGTCAAAAAGATAGATGTTTGTGTTACTTGTGGTGGTCCTCACGCTTACTACAATTGTACTGCCACCGATGGCACTCCATTTGATGTTAATGCTATAGCCGGAACTTCCAATCAAGGAGGTAATCAATACCGTCCTCAAGTGGAACCAAACTACCGTGCTAGCAACCAAATTGGACCACCCGGATTTCCTCCACCCAACAATCCAAATAGGATTAATCCTAATCAACAAAAAGGGCAAAACATGCAAAATCAATTTCATGCCCCGAACAATCAATACCCACCCCAAAGGGGTAATCAAGGGTATTCAGCTCCTAATTACCAAGGACCTCTCTCAAATGAACTTGATAACTACATCAAGGTTAATGAGACCAAAATGAGGGCAATGCAAAATCAAATCTCTAATTTGAAGAATGAATTTCAATCTTCAATACACAAGCAAGGAACTGAGCTTAAGAATGAGCTTTCAAACAAAATTGATCATTCTCAAAGCGAAGTTAAGAATATGCTTGCCAGTCTCATGAACCATCTCAATCCACCTTCTTCCTCGGGAGGTCTCCCTGGTAACACTGTTGTCAACCCAAGGGGTGAACTCAAAGCTGTCACTACACGTAGTGGTAAAGCTCATGATGGACCATCGATTCCTATTCCCTCTCCGGTGAGGGAAATGGAACAAGAAACCAGGGTGACAAAGGACCTGGTGCTTCCCTCTAACAATGGAAGTGCTAAATACGTCCAACCTACGGTTGTCCAAAATTCTACACCCACAATTGCTCCTAAACCGTCAAGAATAGATCCTACTCTTTCACGATTTACGGTTAAAAGTTTGTCAAGCAAACTTAGTGAGCAAAGAACAGCTAGGACTTATTCCAATATCCTTAATGCTGCTCCTATCAGTGCAATTGATGACAGTGATGATGATGAAAATACCAATTTCATCAAAGCTATCACCACTCGTAGTGGTGCTGCTTATGAGGGACCCTCTGGTCCTATTCCTCCTCCGTTGTATGAAATGGAAAAAGAGACGGAGGTTACAACGGACAAAGTGCAAATCCCAAGCCCACAAAGTACAACACAAGTCCATCCTCCGGTTGTCCCAAAAAAGAAATCCAAACCAGGAGTTGTCTTTGAATCTGTTGAGACTCCTGAAGTTGCTGCCCCTAAATCCAAACCTTATATTCCTTACCCATCGCGCTTAAATGAGCAAAAGCTCCGTGAAAAGGCTAGTCAACAAATGGATAAATTCTTTCAAATCTTTAAAGAATTACATTTTGACATAAGTTTTGCGGATGCTATCATTCTGATGCCCAAGTTTGCATCAACAATCAAACACTTGTTAAGTAACAAGGAAAAACTGATTGAAATGGCTAAAACTCCATTAAATGAGAACTGCTCAGCAGTTATCTTGAAAAAGCTTCCCGAGAAGCTTGGAGATCCTGGAAAGTTTCTAATACCTTGTGTATTTCTGGGAATGGTTGAATGCTATGCCTTGGCCGATCTTGGTGCAAGCATCAACCTGATGCCTCATTCAGTGTGGAAGAAACTTTCTCTTCCGGCTCTCACTCCTACATGCATGACTCTTGAGCTTGCAGATCGTACCATATCTCATCCACGCGGCATTGTTGAGGATGTATTTGTGAAAGTAGGAAAGTTCCATTTTCCAGCTGACTTTGTGGTTGTTGAATTCGACGCAGATCAAAAGGTTCCTCTCATTCTTGGAAGAGGATTCCTAAAAACGGGCCATGCTCTTATTGATGTATTTGAGCATGAGATCACATTGCGTGTGGGTAATGAAGCTGTTACCTTTAACCTCGATCAAACTTCGAGGTACTCCTCAAATTATGATTCTGAATCGGTTAACCGAATCGATGTCATTGATGTTGCTTCAGAGGAGTACTCTCAGGAGTTTCTTGGTTATTCTCATAATTCTGTGAGTGGGGATCCCACCACATCTTCTCAACTTATCATAGCCGACTCTTCCCCTTCTCTCACTTCGTTTGAGGGAAGTGACTTCTTTCTGGAAGAGGTCGAGGCTTTTCTTGCTCTAGATAGTTCACTTCCGCATGAGGTTGATGATAACTATCTTGATCCTGAGGGGGACATTCTTTTTCTAGAAAGTTTGTTAAACGAAGATTCATTTTCCCCTCTTCCACCAAAACAACTTCATAATGAGGAAATCAAGTCAGTTGAGAAAACTGATAAATTTCCTGAGATCAAGTTTAAGGACTTGCCTCCTCCACTTGAATATGAAATTCTTGAGGAGGAAGTTCTTATCTTAATTGCTATTCAGATCTCTCTTCTTCCCTTCACCTACCCGGTGATTTCCCCTATCCTTCACTCATTCGGGAGTGAGGATATTACCTTTGACCCCGGCATTTTCCATCTAACATTGGTTTTAAAGCCAGAATTAGTAGTAAAATATGGGTTTTCACCCATGTCTCAACCAAGTGTGGGGGAGATGCCCCACATGTTGTATATATGTACATTACATTTCCAAAAAAAAAAAAAAAAAAAAAGAAAAAAAGAAAAAAAAAAAGAAACATGTTTATATATAAAATAAGGCTATTAGTATTTCCTTTTTACGTTCTTAGTGTTGGTTTAACAACCGGGACTTTGAATATTGAGGGCAATATTCAGTTCTAAGTGTGGAGGGGGAATTCTAGCGAATTTGATCATATGTACCATCTAGTACCCCCATTTTGTCCAAAATTTTAAATTTTTTTTCTCACTTAGAACGCAATAAATGGTTATCAATCCGCCATGTCTAACCCACATAAGGATTGGCTAATCCGAGAGCAAACGGCTCTTGGTAAAGATGTCTAAAATCCGTTTATGGCTTACAATTTGCCAAAAATTGTATGGTATTCAACTCCCCATATCTTTATAAGTGAAGAGTTGGCTAGCCCGCAAGGTTATGGCTTGTGGTAAAGGCATTGGAAAACCATAATTGGTAATCAGCTCACCAAGATAATAACTGTATTTTATCTAAGAGTTGGCTAGTTCAGAAGCAAACGGCTTTTGGTAAAGACAAATCAAATCCGTTGACAGCTGATGATTTGCTCAAAATCATTTGGTTATCATTGTACCAAAGTATCACATACTAAAACATTGGCTACTACAGAAGTAATGGCTATCTGGTAAAGAGAAAAATCCATTAAATTTTCATAAAAGATTGCTAGGGACTGGCAATAGTTTAGTGTGGGGGATTGATGAGTGTCTAAATACTCATCATTTCTGTCACATTTAGACTGCAAAAACATTTAAAAACATGCAGATATGCTTCAAAATACAGAAAATATCATTTGATTGTGTTTTTATCTGTTTCATGTGCAAAAGGATTGAAAACAATTGAAAAATGAGCAAAGTTTGCACGATTGGCAAGAAAGGTCCCCCAAGTTTCCAAAATGGCAAAATTAGTCCCTGGGTTTTCAAAATTGGAAAAATAACATCTATGGCCCTTGTACTATTCACACTTGGCAAGTATGACCCTTGAAAATAGTTTTTAGTTTTGGCAGCATTGGTCCTTTGAGTTTTATGAAATTACACAAGTGGTCCCTAAAGTTTAAAAACTTTAAACCTTAAATACAAATACATGATCAAACTAAAACCTACTAAACCTATTTACCCAACTAACCCAATCCTAATAATAAACCCAGCCCAAAACATACCAAAGACCAAAACCATTAAACCCGATCCAACCCACTACCCTAAACTAATGCCAGAGTTTGACTCTGGTCAAACCTGTCTTCCCCAATACTACACTTGCCACCTAAACTAAAACCATACCACCATACCTCACCTCTTATCCCCACTTGGCTTCCACCTCACCACCTAATCCTCCTCCTTGTCCCTTCCACCTCCATATCTAACCAAAAATCCTTAATTGCTAAAAACCTGCTTTTGATATTTTGGCGCCAAAAGTCCAAATGGACGTTTATGATGAATTTGATGAATCCAATGGCCAAGATCAAGTGGGAAAGTCTCAGAGAGGTCGACAGAGTTAGAATTATCTATATAATTTGGCTTTTGAGCAATGTAACAGGATATCATAGAATCATAGTTTTATGTTCACTTTACTTAATCGTTTTTACTGGTTAACTTTATTACATTGTCATTTACAGCTTTCAAGTGTTTTATTACTCATTCACAAGTGTAATAAACCTTATTTACAGTACCAATTTCAATCTATCTTTACATTTCCAATTTATGCTTAATCATATTTAAATTTCATGTCATCTAAATATTGTTAATTATTGTGTTTATTGGACTATATAGCTCACATAAGCTCCTGACATAGCTTATATAAGCTATTAGTAACCTTAAATTCAATATTAGTCATTAAAAGAAAAATACTAAAAAAAAAATCAAGAAAATAGAAAATAAATCAAAAATCAGTGTTAATGGTGAAAGAAAGCTGGAGCAAGGTTTGTACTGGATTGCCTTTGGGTTAGTAGCTTATTGGCAAGCTTATAGGATTGTTCCTTGTTCTTGGTTCTCAGTTGGTTGCTTGGATGCAAGTTGTAAGCTAAATTCTTGATTTTTAGCAATTTACTGTGCTTGTGCTTTTTACACTGTTAGTTTACTAATTTCATGCTATTTTGGTGTTACTCAGTCATATTATTGCTTGTTAATTGGTCTTTGTTCATTAAAACTCATGGTTGTTAAGAATTTCAATTTCACTGTTAAATAAGCATTAAAGTGATTCATGGTTAAAATGATGTTATCAGTGGTGTTTTATGCTTAATTCAGTTCACATAATCATATCATAACTTTAGAAATCAGTATTGTGAACTAAATCAGTAGAATCATTTGAAAATCATAAATTCAGTTTCAATAAGGACTGTTTGGATTTGCTGATAGATTAGTATTCTAGTGTATGCTAGTTGTTGTTTGTTGTTGTTATATGTCATATTAGTTCATATTAGCTCAATTCTAGCATAAAATCCAGTACTTATTCAGTAGATAGTCAAAATCAGTTTCAATTTATTTTCTTGCATAATAGTTAGCATATCAGTTAGTTTAATCACACATACAGTTGCAATAGTTGTTAATCTAGCTTAAATCATTCATATTATAGCTTATTTCATTATATATAATCAGTTGGAATCATTCAAAATTCATCTAAGTCAAAGTAGATAAAACTTAAAAAGTCAAATATATACCCTGCACAGGTTATTTTGCCTTTTTCATAAGCCCCTTAAAAGCTTATCAGTGCATATTAGCTTGTGTGACTTGTTGATTTAGAAAGCCCTTCTGGCTAGCTTGATTTGTATGCTTTCACTTTTCCCTTTATTAGCTTATTTAACTGCTTATCATGCTTATCTTGTTTTCTCAAAACAACTCACTATACTGAGTCATCAGTATAGGTGAGCCAAGTTCATAAGCTCATAAAAAGCTTTCCTGTGATCACTAGCTTGTGATATTTGGTTTATTGTGAAGCTTGTCCACCAGTCTAATTGGTTCATAGCTTGTATTGTGCTTTTTAGCTTATTTGTTTAGCTAAATTTGATCCTACAAGTTGTCCCATTTTTCAGTATACACTGAGTCATCAGTGTATTTGCTGCTTTTTCATAAGCCATTCATAAGCTCACCAGTGGTTCCCACAGTGTGAGCTTGGACTTTTTGGAAAGCCCACCAACCTAGCTTGCTACCTCAGTTATTTTATTGTGCTTATCAGCTTATTTCATAAGCTTAAATTGCCTTTAAAGTTAACTGCAGGCCTGGTTGTCTCAGAGTTTATTTTGGAATTGCTTATTTGCTTATTTTAAGCTTTTCAGTGAATTTCATTGTACCATTTAGCTCATTTCCAGTTACTTAACTTGTGTTCATCTTATTTTTCCTTTGGTTCCAACTGTGAAGCTTATTTCAAGCTTGTTTGAGCTTGACACATCAATTTAAACTCAAAAGCTCATCTGTTAAGCTCTTAAGCTTGCATTCAGCTTATTTTCAAGTTCCAAAGTTTTTTGTCTTTATTAAAGTTTGTTATTATCAGTAGTATAATAGTTTTGTAAAAGAAAAATCAAGAAAATCAAAATATAAAAAAAGTGATAGCTTCTATTTAAGCCATTTGGCTTATTTTTAAGCTTTTTCCTTAAGCACTTTTCATTTTTATAATTTTTATAGGTTCCTGTCACTTTATAATATTTATAGAAAAAGTTTCATGTTTATTAGAGTTCATTTAGTATTTATTATAATTTAAATTAGTTTTAAATAATTATTAAATAGTAATTAATTAATAATAATTAAATAAATAGTCAAATAAATAATTTTATTTTTCCTAAAATTTTCTTTTATCATTTGGATTCTAAAAATATAATTTTCACATCCGTGGGATTTATATTGGTTAGAATTCACATTTTATTTTGTACGTTTACGTAATTTTTATTTAAACGTACGTTTTTAAGTTTTAGACGTTTCTAAGTCATTTACTTTCATGTAATCGTTCTTATAGCTTGTTTAAGTTATTTTCTTTTAAAATTCCTTAGTTTAATCACTCACACTATTTTCCTATTCAATTTCACCCGATCACAGATCCGTTCTATTACAGTGTTCACACCTCGTTGGGACTAAACGACCCGGGGATACACTAAACTCCTTTGGATAATTGCATTGTGCCCTAGATTGTTTGACTCTTGTTGACCATTTACTTGGTCAATATTAGTTGACCGTTTGGGGCCGATCATATACTGTATTTTAAAAACTTGAAACGATCAATGGATTTTGAAAACTTTAAAGAAGGGCAATCTATGCAAAGACCACCACTATTTGAACCAAATTGTTTCATATATTGGAAAAATTGCTTTGAGACATATGTGAAGTCAAAGGACATAGATCTGTGGTATATTATTGTAGAGGGTGATTACAAACCCATAAGTAGAGACATTTCAGGTGGTCAGGATATAGGTAACTCTTTTATTCGTCATAGTGATGAACAAAAGAGGTTGATTGCCTAAAATAATGAAGCCAAAATGATGCTTTATAATGCCTTACCTAAAAAGGAATAGGAAAGAGTTTTCATGTGTAAAATGGCTAAAGATATTTGGCAATCACTAATCATCACTCATCAAAGGAACTCACAAGTCAAAGATAACAAAATTGATCTTCTTGTTCAACAATATGAACAATTTGTTATCTCTGAAGATGAGACCATTAATAGTGCTTTTTCTAGGTTTAATACTATCATTACATCTCTTAAAGCACTTGATGAATCTTTTTCTAGTAAGAATTTTGTCAGGAAATTTCTAAGAGCACTCCACCCGAAGTGAAGAGCAAAGGTGACAGCTATTGAAGAATCTAAGGATCTTTCAAGTATGACACTGGATGAGCTCATAGGAAACCTCAAAGTTCACGAAATGGTGATGGAAAAAGACTCAGAAATAGTTAAAGGCAAGAAGGAGAAAATGAAGTCCATTGCCTTGAAAGCTAGAGTAGAGTCAAGTGATGAAGAGTCTTGTTCTAGTAGTGAAGATGAAGAATATGCCATGGCGGTAAGAGATTTCAAGAAATTCTTCAGGAGACGAGGAAAGTTCGTTAGACCACCTCGTGAAGAAAAGAAATCCTCTCGAAAAGACCGTGATGATAGAAAAGGAAAGATAGATAGGAAGTGTTATAGGTGTGGAGACTCTAGTCACTTGATAGGTGAATGTCCAAAGCCTCCGAAGAACAAGTCTCAAAGAGCCTTTGTCAGTGGAGCTTGGAGTGATAGTGAAGGAGATGATGATGAGCCTAAGAACGACGAAATTGCTCTCATGGCTCACGACACAGAAGAGGTACATTCTGACTCATCATACTCCTCTATAGATGATGAATCTTTAGAAATAGAATATAACAAACTGTGTGAAATTACCCTTAAAATCATAAACAAGAATAAATTCTTAAAAACCAAAACAACACTTTTAGAAAACGAAGTTCATTGGTTAAAAGAAAAGGAGATAAGAATTGAAAAGGGTAAAAGAGTTAAAGAAACATGTGTGTCATGTCAGGAGCTTAAGTTAGAACTAGAAACACTTAAGTCAACACAGGAAGAACTCATCAAACAAAATTCTAAGTTTAGAAAGTTTGATAGAAACATAAGTTGTGCAGATGAGATAATGAAGATACAAAAACTACCTAATGATAAAACCGGACTAGGATTTATGAAACTAGGAAGCTTAGGTGAGTTTAAGAAACAAACAGTGAAAGAAAAAGAAACTGTTCCAACTAAGTCAGAAGCTGACGGATCCGACGGATCCAAAGTTTTGGATCCGCCAGTTGTGCTAAAAGGATCCGCCGGTACAGGTTGTGAACAGAAGGTTCTAAAAACTGACCGTACTGAATTCGTTAGAGTCACTAGAAAACCTAGTACTAGTACAACTGATAATAAACAAAAACCATCAGTGTCTATAGGAAAAGGTCAAGTTAGAAATGAGTATAGAGTTAAAACGGTTCAACATGCACCCAAAACTAGTTTTCCCAAACACCCTTTTCCAAAGAGTAACTTCAACTCGCAACATCATTATCAAAGAAATTGGAACCAAAACATGTCTAGAAACTTTCAAGGTCCCAACTTCATGCCATGGAACATTTGTCCACCACTTTCATATATGAATCATAATAATGTTATGTTTAACCCAAACGGACCCATGAGATATTGGGGACCAAACGCTTGAGTTTTTCTTGAACTTAGGTATGCTTAAAAGTTGAACTAGAACCTGATGAATGGATCAAAGATAGTGGGTGCTCAAGGCACATGACGGGAAACAAAAGCCTTTTCTCAGACTACCAAGTGTATGACGGAGGTAATGTCACATTCGGTAGCAAGCTTAAAAGTAAAATCATCGGAAAAGGTACGATTTCTCATGACTCTCTCATTATTGATGATGTTGCTCATGTAGATAACTTAGGATTTAACTTGCTTAGTATTAGTCAATTATGCCGCAAAAAGTATAACGTCCTTTTCAGTGAAAATGGAAGTAAAATACTTAAGGATGGCATAACTATAGGAAAAGGTGTTTTGAAGAATAACATTTACGTTATGAAACTCGAAAAAACACCTAAAGACAAGCTTTGTCTTACCTCCTTGGACGAAAACTCAACTCTATGGCATCGACGCTTAGGTCACGCCAATATGAGGTTAATTCAATCCTTATCATCTAAGGAACTCGTTAGGAACCTGCCCAAGTTGAAATATGACCAACACTTTTGTGATGCTTGCAAAATAGGAAAACAAGTTCATAATAGCCATAAGGCTAAAAACATGGTGTCTACATCTAGGTGTCTAGAATTATTACACATGGATTTGTTTGGTCCATCCGCTATACAAAGTTATGAGGGAAACTTCTATACTTTGGTAATAGTAGATGACTACTCTAGGTATACATGGACTAAGTTTCTAAAAACTAAAAACGAAGCATTTGATAAATTTGAAATCTTAAGTAAGAAAATTCAAAATCAAATAGGAAGTAACATAGTATCAATTAGAACTGACCATGGTCGTGAATTCGACAACGAATTCCAATTCGGAGCTTTTTGTGATGCCAATGGCATAACTCATAATTTCTCAGCTCCTCGAACCCCTCAATCTAACGGTGTGGTAGAACGCAAAAATAGGACAATTCAAGAAATGAGTAGAACCATGTTAAATGAACAAAACATACCTCAAAAGTTTTGGTGTCACGCTGTAGATACATCTACATATATTCTAAACCGAGTTCTAATTAGACCATTCTTGGGAAAGACTCCATATGAGTTATACAGAGGCAAAAAGCCTACTTTAGGATACTTTAGAGTGTTTGGAAGCAAGTGCTTCATTTTAAACACAAAGGATTATCTCACCAAATTCGACCCAAAGTCGTATGAAGGTGTATTTCTAGGATACTCACAAACTAGTAAAGCATACATAGTTTTAAACAAAGAAACCTCAAGAGTCGAGGAATCATTGAATGTAACATTCGATAAAAGTCCACCTCCCTCTAAGACATCACCTTTGGTAGATGATGACTTAGTTGAAAACCAAATGGTTGAAAATCAGGAAAATGTTGAAAATGATAAAGAAGATGAACCAGTAAAAAGAGATTTAGTCAACATCAAAGAAACAAAAAGTCATCCATTAGAAAACGTCATAGGAAAACTCAACGAAAGAACATTAAGGTCTAAAGCTCAAAATGAAAGTAATTTCTTTCGTTTTGTTTCAACAATAGAACCTAAAAATGTCAATGAAGCCATAAAAGATGAATCTTGGGTCATTGCGATGCAAGAAGAATTAAATCAATTTGTTAGGAATGACGTTTGGACATTAGTTCCACAACCTAAAAATCAAACCATAATAGGTACAAAATGGGTTTTTAGAAATAAAATGGATGAAAATGGCATTGTGTCTAGAAACAAAGCTAGGTTAGTAGCCCAAGGCTATAATCAACAAGAGGGTATAGATTATGATGAGACTTTTGCTCCCGTAGCTAGACTTGAGTCAATTAGGAAATTACTTGCATATGCATGTGCATATGACTATAAACTATTTCAAATGGATGTCAAAAGTGAATTTCTAAATGGTTTCATAAATGAAGAAGTATATGTAGCACAATCTCCCGGCTTTGCCGATTTTGAAAAACCTAATCATGTCTACAAACTTAAGAAAGCATTATACGGACTTAAGCAAGCACCAAAAGCTTGGTATGATCGACTTAAGACCTTCCTAGTTGACCATAAGTATACCATGGGCCTAGTAGACAATACTCTCTTCACCAAGAAAAAGGGATCACATATTATCATCGTCCAGATATATGTGGATGACATTATATTCGGTTCAACTTGTCAAGAGTTATGCGACGATTTCTCAAAAATCATGCATGACGAGTTTGAAATGAGTATGATGGGGGAACTAAACTTTTTCTTAGGTCTCCAAATAAAACAATTAGAAGATGGGATATTCTTCAACCAATCTAAGTATATCAAGGATATGCTTAAGAAGTTTGGTCTTGAAGATTCAAAACTCATGAAAACACCAATGTCTTCCGAAACCAAACTAACCAAGGATGACGAAAGTGAATACGTAGATAGCACTAAATACATAGGGATGATTGGTAGTTTACTCTACCTAACGGCTAGTAGACCGGACATCATGTTTAGTGTTTGTCTATGTGCACGCTTTCAAGAAGATCCCAAAACATCCCATCTTGAAGCCGTTAAACGGATATTTAGGTACATAAAAGGCACTACACATTTAGGATTATGGTATCCCAAAGGGACAGGTGTAGAAACCATAGTGTATGCCGACTCAGACCATGCCGGTGACTATGTTGATAGGAAAAGTACTAGCAGTATTTGTACTTTTGTAGGACATTGTCTCACCTCATGGTTTGCTAAGAAACAAACAGCCCTTGCCATATCAACAACTGAAGCCGAGTACGTGTCAGCAGGAAAAGCTTGCCAACAAGCACTGTGGATGAAACAAGCTCTCGTCGACTACGGAATTGTACTCAACGACATCCCCATTCTTTGTGACAACAAAGGAGCTATCGATCTTAGCAAAAACCCAGTCCAACACGCTAGAACCAAACACATAGAGATATGTCATCACTTCCTTCGTGACAATGTTCAGAAGGGAAACATCTCAATTGAGAAAGTTTCCTTAGAGGACAACATTGCCGACATCCTCACAAAACCTCTCAAGAGAGAACCTTTCAATTATCTTAGACTTGGCTTAGGATTAATGGAACCTAGTGAGTAGATTAGACATTAGCTCAAACATTAGATTAACCAAAACATGGCAAAAGCCAAACCTTGTGTTCTGATCCTGCGGATCCAAACGACAACAAGGGCGGAACCCTTGTTTGGGATCCGCCGGATCCGTCACATGATGACCAGGTTTTTATATTAAATAAACTCCTTTACTATTCATCATTCACTCCAAAACATATCACCCACTGGAAATACGACCAATAATTCACCAAACTCACAAATTAGGCCATCTTTCTCAACCAAATTGTGCTCAAATCATCACTGTAAGTATCCTTAACATGTTTGCATTCCTGATCTGCGTCTAAGATTTCTATTTCATGCACAAAACCAAAACTTGGGGTTATGCATAATTCTTGAAAAATCATGGAGCATATTTACTAAATTGCATAACAAATCATGTTTTTCATAGTTAGGAATTGCATCTTGTAGTATATTGTCATTATTCATCAAAAACCCCATGAGAAATTTTTGCTAAAATCTTCTCACGACTAGGAAAAATGGTTTTTGGACATTGTTCATACAAATACAAAAAACGTTATGTTTTGAGCATCACTTGCATAATGTCTCTTGAATGCTAAAGGGAATACATAATTAATATGTATTTTCGGGTACATTGTCACACCCCAAAAATGGCGCAGCGGAATGACATTTACGGGGTATGACTTCATAGTTAAGATCACAAGGTGTCACAACAGAGAAACACTAAATGCATAACATACGATAGATAATAGTCTCAAACTCCCACAACTGGGATAAGTACAAAGATCTAAAATAAACATAAGTCTCAAGGTTACACAACATCACTAATCAATCTCAGAATGCAACTCCACGAGATGTAACCCGGGAGGGTCTTGACTAAATCTTGCTAAGTTAGGCCAATACTGTAGGGTATTCACTATGCAAGAAACACTTGTTTGAGGCTTAGATATGGATCGAATGAAAAAGAACTAGAGAGAGAAAGTGGGAACTTCTAGAGAGATAGAACTATGTGTATATTAGCTTGAAATGTAGGGAAGTTCCAACCCTTCCCTTGCAAGGGAAGGGGTATTTATACATACTACTTAATATGCCCCTAGTGGGCTGTGGAGAGAGCTGACAGAGGGTAAAGACCCGACCCACTCCACAATACTAATTAATAACTAATCTACTAATAATATTACTGATAATCCTACGAGCTATGATGAGCTAATAGGTACTCGGGGTGACCGAGTCTTCAGCTGAATATTCATATTCCTAACAATCTCCCCCTAAGGGAGGTCACCCCAGAAGTAATGTTCTGAATTTCAGCACTTCTTCCTTGGATCTTGACATCATAGCTCGTAACCATTGATTCTTCAATATCATAGATTGTTGTGCAAGCATTCGTGATCTTAAGATGACTTCTCTTTTGTCTTGGATGAACTTTGAGTAATCTTTGAAAGTATCATCCCACTTGAGTCTCCAAGTCATCTTTCAGTAGTAGGTCTCCATGTGATGAAATATACTTAGAGCCGACATGCTCACACTATATGGCGTCATGATCTTCAGCATCAGAGTTTGCGGAAGCTGTGTTGAAGGTCTTATGGGTGATCATGACTTTGTTGAATAACAATGATGATGTAGTGTGAACATGTGGTAGAGGATTGGCATCTTTTCTGCAACCAGCTACAACAGCAACCAGCTACAGCATTCCACAGCTACAGCCGCCAGAAGTTCCTGCATAAGACAGTTAGCAACAAATCGACCGGTACTTACAGGTTTGGATTTCGAGATTGTTAACAGCATAGTGTGGAAACTCTCTCTAATCCTTACCAAGACCGTTCCTAATAGAAAACCCACAGAGGGCTTTTTAAGACTATGCCGTAGCATTTCAACGATTAGGTGAGTCGCTGGAGATCACTCCACGACTGTAGACCGTTTGAAACCGCCGCGACCACTAAGCGTAATCCACGAGGAATTACCGAAGTGACCTGCTTTCAGGGCTGCTTGATGTTGACCCTGGCAGGAATTTCCATTCAATCATTGAGAATTACATTCGTAAATTCTCTCATAAATGTTCTGGCAGATTGCTAAGATCTGCGTAGGACTCTTAAGTTTACAACTGGTGTCATTAATGTTGACCAACCAGTGTAGAAGTAGCATGTGTTCCTATGAGATCTTATTTTGCATCTCGTGGCTCTAGACTCGATAGTGCATTTTGATTTAGTGAGCGGAGGCTGGAGAGGACTGCCACCTTTTCAATATCATCTAACTCGGAGTGAGAGAGACGATAGAAATGTATTGAACTCCGTGACAATTGAAACAAGAATCCTTTGAGGGACCTTGAGTGGCTAGGGAGGGTTGTGCAGCGTATCACTGGGTCCATGATACTTTGTCTTCAATGCCAGCAATCAACTAAGTGATTCTGACAGCATATGTATTGACCCGGTTTCTGCCTAAGTTGTAAGGAGGGCTATTTCTTTTCACCCTTTCTCTTTACAATTCTTTTTCATTCTTCAACCCCTTCAGTGCTTACCGAGACTTCATAACTAACACCTTGTTGGGTTTGTTCCAGTGTTAGCTCCATCTCAGTCGGCACTCTTCCCTCATTCACTTTTCTCCTTTTTAATCATACCTAAGGACTTCTACACTAACTAGTGGATTGTCCCTGGGTAGATCCCTCCGGCTCTGGTGGGATCGTGAGAACTTGAACCTAACCTAACCATCCTTATAACTCCATGCATTAATTAAAATGGTCGGTCTTTAGTACTCATCCACGATAGCCAAACCAAATCTTTGAAAAATCTCTCAAAGTGTTCATGATTCTGAAACACATTTTTGCAAACACTTGAGAGTTTTATATTTTTCAAATGCTCCCCCTCAACATGTGCTCGAGTGATAGTTTTATAAATTTGCACATGTTAGGTAGAGCTCGCACTTTTTGAATTGATCCACTTTCAGTGAACATGACCGATTCGAGACACGCTTACATCACTAGATATACTAGCTTGAAATTATTACCCGGCCTGGTCAAGTCCACAGAAAGTTTCTCGAAATGGTACTCTCTACTCAGATACATCTTTTTCGAGACACGCTTACATCACTGGTTAGGCCAGCTTGAAATTATTACCCGGCCAAGACGTATCCTTTCGATTGATGACAATTCAAGTTTCGTCAATTCATTGGTGAAGTCTGAGCCTTGCTCACGTGAGATGCCCAAATCCTTAATGTTTTGGTAAAACCATTTGCTCCCCCTCAATATTTGCATCGATATATGAAAGATTTTAGCACATATGGAAGAGCTTGCTTTTATGACCAAAACATTTTGCTCCCCCTCAATATGTGCCTTGATATACAAAATGGTTTAGCACATACGGGAGAGCTTACATTAACTTCCAAATCATCACATTTTATCAGAATTTCATATTTAAATCACATTCACTCCCCCGATCAAAAATTTCAAACCATTTGAGATTTGTGATCCCAAGTGATTTAAATAAGTTTAGAAAATTTGGGAGAAAATATGGTCAGGTTTAAATGTATTCTGATTTTGAAGCATACTATGCTTCCCCTGAAACAACAAGAGAGTGTCACTGCTGATGTTGCACAAATTTGGCAAGGTGTCGGAAATTTGAACAAATATGCTCCCCCTCAATTAATGACCCGTTTTCCATTAAAAGAGCTGTAGTCATTCAATTGAGCGACGGGTATTTGTGAAAATTTAATTCAATTTACCACCTTATGTAACATCAAGACTCTCTTGAAGAATCAAACAACATAAAGAGTCTGATGAAAAGAAGACTTCTCTTCTTATACACGACATGACGCACTGAAACGTACATCAAGTCGGTGAAACATGGATATAAAGTAATCCATGCCCAGATGAACATCACCCGGTTGGAGGAACAGCTGTCCTTTTGGCGACATGCTTTCCCCATTGTGAGGCACGGGTTGCTATCTAAAGTAATAGCAAGCCATTAAGACATGTTTTAACAGATTAGTATAACTTCTGCTCGAGCTTCATTTAAGGATCCGTGTCATTGTTGAATGACATTTCTAGATCCGTAAATGTTATCGATAAACAGAAGACATGCCTAGGTAGGACTATTTTTGGTATTTTCTGATTTTTTTCAATTTTTATGGTTTTTATAGGTTTTATATTTTTGTATTTTCTTTTTGATTTAAGATATATACAACTATGCACAAGGATATAAGAAGACAATCCTTTACTCCTCCTTTTCTTCCTGAAGACACTTGAGGGTTTCAGGTGTCATGCTCTTCATGCCAAGGCGTGTGAGAATAAACTGAAACCTTTCTCTTGGGAGGGCCTTGGTGAAGATGTCAGCTAACTGAAACTCTGTCCTCACGAAGTATAGTTCCACAATTCCTTTTTCCACCTGTTCCCTGATGAAGTGATGCCTGATGTCGATGTGTTTTGACCTGGAGTGCTGAACATTGTTACAACAAAGAGCAATGGCGCTTTTGTTGTCACAATATAGGGGAATTTTGTTGTATGAGAATCCATAGTCCGAAAGTTGTGATCGCATCCAAAGGATTTGTGCACAACAAGCAGACATGGCAATGTACTCAGCTTCAGTAGATGATATGGAAGTACTCATCTGCTTCTTAGAAGACCAACTAACCAAATATTCCCCCAAAAACTGAGCTCCTCCTGAAGTACTGCGACGAGTGTCTTGACATCCTGCATGATCAGCATCCGCGTAAGCTGTTAACTCCATTGCAGTGTCCTTAGGATACCAGAGACCCATATGAACCGTGCCTTGAAGATATCAGAAGATCCTTTTCACTGCTTCAACATGCTTCTTGGTTGGCCTGGATTGATACCGAGCACACATACACACAGCAAACAGAAGATCTGGTCTGCTAGCCGTGATGTACATCAAAGATCCAATCATGCTTCGATACTTTGTTATATCTACTGGAATCCCTGAAGGATCTTCATCCAGCTTCGTTCTATCAACCATGGGAGTGTCAACAGGTTCACTTGAATAGAATCCAAACTTTTTCAAGATCTCGTTGGCGTATTTGTATCGATTGATGAATATGCCTCCGGGACTTTGAGAAACTTGTAATCCTAAGAAGAATGACATTTGTCCCATCATGGACATTTGGAACTTGGAATTCATCTCCTTTGAAAAACTATCACATTCACTCGGATCTGTTGAGGCAAAGATGATATCATCTACATATATCTGAACTAGTAGTAGATGGTTTCTTGACTTCCTGGTGAATAGTGTGGGATCAACAACACCCTTGGAGAATCCGTTCACTAGGAGGAACTTGGACAATGTATCGTACCATGCCCTTGGCGCCTGTTTTAACCCATAAAGAGCCTTCTTCAAGCGGTAAACATGAGTAGGATGTTCAGCATCCACGAATCCTTCTGGTTGACTCACATAAACTTCTTCCTTTAAGTCACCATTCAAGAATGCCGTTTTGACATCCATCTGGTAGACTATCATATTTCGACTAGCAGCATTTGCCAGGAAGATTCTTATAGCTTCAATTCTAGCAACCGGAGCAAACGATTCTTCAAAATCAATGCCCTCTTCTTGTCTGAACCCTTTAGCAACTAGCCGTGCCTTGTTCTTTAACACATCTCCATACTCATCAAGCTTTACTTTGAAGATCCACTTTAAGGCAATGATCATTGCAAGCTCTGGAGGAGGCACTAATTCCCATACTTCAAGTCGATCAAATTCATGGATTTCATCCTGCATAGCTTGGAACCAGCAATCTTTATTCATTGCTTCTTTGGCATCTTTTGGTTCAACTTTGGACAGTACAGAATTGAAGAAGCACCATAGTGCATCAGTGGCTAGTTGATTACGTGTGGATACTGGACGTGAGGGATTGCCTATGATGTTGTCGATTGGATGATCACTGGTCCATTTTCTGAGATGGTCGTGAGGTTGAGGGTTATGAACAGATGTAGCAGTGCTGTGTTCTTCAAGTGAGGATGTGTCTGGTGTATGTTCAGGAGAATATATGTTTTCAAAAGGAACCTCATCAACAGGAGCAAAAGGGTTAACTTCCAAAGAATGATTATCTGAAGATTCTTGTATTACTGGAGAGGATTGAGCGTTTGATGACGAAGGCGATTGACTGGCAGCTGGAGCATTGAGACTGACTGATACTGAAGCTGTTGGGCCTTCTGAACCTTGTGGGGCTTGAACCTCAGCCATAGGAAGTATTTCAGGTTCACTTGGGATGGTTCCATTCGTTGGCTCAAAGTATTCATCAAACATAGGATCGAATAACTTCTTCAACTCCTCGCATGTAGGTGGCACATAAGAATCTGCAGGCGTGGAATTCTGTACAAGTCCTGAACTAATGGGTCCAGGTGACAACAGGTTAAGATCGGGTCCAGAACTAATTTGTCCTGAAGCAGGTTGCTCACTCAGCTCATCGAACGTAACATGAATGGTTTCCATGATTTTACGGGTTCTCTTATTGTAGATTCGATACCCTTTACTATCTGATGCGTATCCAACAAAAATACCAACATCTGCTTTAGCTTTTAACTTTCCCAAGTCTTGACTATCGTTAGTTGGATAGCAAAGTACGCCAAACACACGGAGAAAAGAGAGATCTGGTTTCTTGTTATGAATTAACTCGAAGGGAGTCTTCTCATGAACAGGATGAATTAGGGATCGGTTTTGAGTGTAACATGCTGTTGCAATAGCCTCTGCCCAGAGAAACATCGGTGCCTTTGAAAATATAAGCATAGTTCTTGCAGCTTCCACCAGAGTACGGTTCCTTCGTTCAACCACTCCGTTCTGTTGAGGAGTGCGAGGGATACTTTTCTGATGCGTGATGCCAATACTTTCATAAAAATTACGGAGTTGTTGGTTAACAAACTCAGTACCATTATCAGTGCGGATGATTCTGACAGTTTTATCGAGCCTTACTTGCAGCTGTTTTATCAGTTTAATGATAACCTCTGGAGTTTCGTCCTTGGTTCTCAAAAACTTTACCCATGTGAACCGAGAATAATCATCTACTATCACCAGAACGTACTTCTTTCCATTTATGGTTTGTATTCTCATTGGACCGCACAAGTCCATGTGGAGGGTATGAAGAACTTCCAAGTTGGTGTTGATGGTTTTAGGCTTGTGGGTTTGTTTCTTGCTTTTACCCAGTTGACATGCAGAGCAGAGATGATCTTTCTCATATTTCAGTCTGGGCATCCCTCTAACAAGATCTTTACGGGAAAGATTATTTATGGTACCGAAGTTCAAGTGGTTCAAACGACGATGCCACAGCCATGATTTTGTTTTAGAGGCTTTAGAAAGCAAGCATATGGGAGAGGACTTCAACATTTCTTCGATCGATATGGTGTATAGATTGGTGCCCCGACTGCCCTTGAGGAGATCTATACCATCCAATTCTCTGACGAAACATGTATGTTTTCTGAAAGCCACTTCCAGATCTGAATCACAAAATTGACCCACAGAAAACAGATTGTGCCCTAGTCCTTCCACATAATATACCCTTGAGATTACACTGTCACCAAACACATAATCTCCATAACCCATAATAGCACCAAAGTGGTCGTTCCCAAATCTAACTGTCCCAATAAACTTTTTCACGAAGTTCTTGAGCCGCGAGCGATCCCCAGTCATATGTTTTGAGCAGCCTGAGTCCAAATACCACAGGACGATTTGTACGACCTGCATTTGAAACCAGACAACAATGGATAACTGAAAAATGTGGATCCCCAAGTGCACTTGGGGTCCGTTTGGTCAGCACACACATATTCTGGAACCACAGATTTCACTGATGCTACTGTCTTTACTGAGGAGACAGAGCTAGAGGCAGGACAAGACCTAGATGGAAGGCATTGTGACACTAAAGACAGAATTCTACCAGTTGGTCTCCATTCCTTATTCATTTTAGGTAATGATCTCTGTTTTCCTAAATTGAATTTCCTTCCAGTGGGTCTCCATTCCTTAACTTTCACAATTTTATGCTTATTCATTTTAGGTAACGTGCACTGTTTTCCTAAATTGAATTTCCTTCCAGTGGGTCTCCATTGATAGCCTACGCTAGCAAATGTTTTTCCTGTTGCTTTCCAAACTTTCTTGCATGCTTCAGTTATCCTAACATTCTTATCATGGGGTGATGCAGAAGACATCAAGAAAGACACAACACACTCATCATGATTAGCAGAAATTAAACAATTGTCACATGTTTTACAGATAGCATTAGAATTCGAATTAATTACAGTACTTTTGATACTAGAATCAACACGATTCATCCTACTCATTGCAAACTTATTGTTCCTAGGTTGGGCTTCTACATTCTTCAAGTGATCATTCTTAGCTGGCGCAGTCCTATCCTTTCTTGCATTTCCTCTAGACCTTGACCCGCTAGCTTGGGTGTCACTTTTTACTCCTGTAGAAGCATCGAAGGGAACATTAGTTTGTTTTTCTGTCACATGCCTTCCAGATAATGATGTGTTGGGTTCTGATGTTTTAGGTGGTAGATCAAAGGCTACATGCTTGTTCTCAACAGTGGATGATGATGCAACAAATGATGTGTTGGGTTCTGATGTTTTAGGTGGTAGATCAAAGGCTACATGCTTGTTCTCAACAGTGGATGATGATGCAACAAATCTATCTCTATGTCTGCTAAACTTAGGAATTGAGCCTATGGCATATTCTAAGTTTTCCTGAATCCTTTTCGTAAGTTTGCAGGCATAGACAACTGCCCTATCAAGTGGCTTATCAGTCCTATCCTCTTCAACTACCTCACGAACTGTGTCAAGGCCCTCTCTAAGATGATCGAGATATGTTTGATGGGCAAAGCTGTTATTTCTAAGCTTAAATGGAATACGCCCAACATCAACATCATACTTTTTATTATCAGTAGCCTTTGGTGCATCACAATTACAAGTGGTGCATGGCATTTTACCTTTCACCCGAGCCTTAAGATTCTCAATTTCATTTGACAAAGAGGTTATTTGATCATTGTGATTGCTTCTTGTAACTTTAATAGAATCATATAACTCTTTGAAATGTTGTTTAACCTTTGAATTTTCTTCTCGATAACACTCATTTTCATAATGTAACTTATTTATGGTGTTTTGATATTGAAAATTCTGAGAATCTGAAGACGAAGGTTTATTGGTGCCATACACTTCACACTTGTTGGATTTCAATTGGGCAATTTGGGCCCTCAGCAGTCGAATCGTGTTCGTGTGAGCTTGAATTGTCTCATCTCGTTTGCTTAATTCAAAATAAGTATCAAATTCAGGAGCATCCAAGGATGTCTTGTCATTTGATATTTTATGTTTTTCATTTAAATGTTGATGTTTCAATTGCAAATTAAGATATTCAATTTCTAATTTTGAAAAACGTTTAACCATATTATCATGGTCATCATTTTGAATTTTTTCAAGCAATTTTAAATTCTCCCCCTCAAGCTCAACAACACGATTCTGGGTGACATTTAACGCAATAGCATACTCATTAAATTGACAAGCAGACAATGCAGAGTCAGTGACAGTGTAAAATACATCTTGTGCAATACATTTAGCAATCAAGTTGTCGTTAGTAATGAGTATGTTTTTCCTTTCAATCTCTCGACTCTTAAGTTCTATTGCATATTCATTCACCTCATTTTCCATATCTTTAAACACTACTTCCATTTCTTTTATTTCGGCTTTAAGGGCAGTTTGCAACCCTTCAAAGTGTTCTTTAAGTAGTTTAAAGAATGGCATGACCTCAGTTAAGTAACACCTTTTAGCATGTTCAAAACACCTTTCCCCCTCAGTAATACCGGAGGGTGTGATTCTCTTCTTGCATGTTTTATCAAAATCAGCAAACAGTTGCCAAAGCACATATAAGCTAATAAAGGTTTTACATTCAGTGGGAAGAGATAAAGGCACCAAATTCCTAGGTGTATTGGGAGGATACACCGTTATTGACGCAACTTTTCTAATGAGGGGGGTGTTGGCCTTAAGTTTTTCTACATTAAGTTTTTCATTATCTTGTTTCCAGAATATCTGTTCAGGTGTTAACTTCTTTTGAGGAGCAAACACAGTCAAACGATTTTCCTCACTATAGTCATGGGGTTTGATTATTATTCGTCTGACTATGCACTTGGGATCCCTCATTTTCTCATTCATTCTAACCTTTGTTCTCTCACTTAACTCATCCTCTTCATCTGTGTAGATATGCTCAAGCGGGTCATGATTAGGCATAAACATCACATTAGAATCATATAATGCAGGTTGGGCTATCTTAGCAATTTCATGAATAGCTAATTTAGATTTACCTACATTGCTTTCACTATGCTTGTCACTAAACTTTCTGTGCTTGTACATCATTTGGGCAGTTTGTCTGGTTTGGTCTTGTGAGTACAACTTAGTTTGAATTCTAGCTTAAGTGTAGTTACACACTTTTGTGCTTCCTGTTTCTGTTTGACAGACTGTTCTAGCTGACTTTTCAAAGAACTCAACTCTAATTTTAATGTTTCTTCTCTTACTCTCGACTCTTTAATAAGTGTACTCATTTGACCTTCTAATTTCTGCTCACGTTCATTAAGCTCAAACTTAGCACGCTGTTCATACATAGCCACTTGTTCTTTATAAATGTTAAGTCTAGTGATCAAGTCATTATCAGGGACAGGCAATTTGTTCTCATGGCACTCATTTGCATTATCTAAATTACACGCATTATCTAAGGCACCTACATTACTTACAACACAAACATCATTATTTACAAAAGATTCACCATTTGGTACATCAGGCGAGTTGTTGTGATTCAAATACTGTTCATATGAAATAATATTGCTATTTTCCATGTCAACATTACTTGTGTCAGAAACATCTGCCTGATGTACTTCTTTGGGATTCTTTTGTCCCTCGACTATGTTATATGTGTCATAAATTTTTAGTACCTCAGATATCACGGATGCATTAGAAGGACCAACTTGACGGGGAGATGAGACCAAGGAAGACAAGTTAGCCATGAAGATTGTTTGAGCCTTAGGTTCCTCATCTACATCCGAGTCAAATGCATCACAGTCATCTGCCTTGAAGATGTTAGGGTCATTAAGTGCTAGATCCTGAATTGGTTGCTCATCCACATCTTCATCAAAAGTATTTCCCCCATCTCCTGCCAAGAACAATAACTCTTCCTCATCCAATACAGCTCCATTCTCTTGAGCTTGCATTAACAGCATCTTGTCTTTGAAGTAATCTGAGTTCTGAGGACGTTTAGGTTGATTACAGTTTCTAGCAATGTGTCCAAGCCCCCCACAATTATAACACTTGATCTGTTTCCCTTGACCCTGATTGGCATTCCCTGCTCTATTCTGCACATAACCTCGACCCATGTTTCTTCCAGCTCTCCCTTGCACATTCTGAACCACAATTTTCCCATCCTCCACCATTGCTAGATTACGTGGGTTGGATGAATTCCTTAACTGATTGTTGGTCTGAGGGAGTGATGCTTGAAACTGTTGAACCAGTAATGATACTTGATTGGTGAGGTTGTCAATCATTTTGTCGGTCTGAGAGTAGCCTGAGTCAAGTTGGGAACTCATAGCAGGTACTTGTGAGTGAAGTTGATGATAGCTTGGGTTGGATGATGATTGGATTGTTGGTTGAACATTTGTCATGAATGCCAGTGGATCATTTGTAGTTGAAGGATTAAACTTTTCTCTCAGCACCCGATCGTAGACAGCATGCTTCTCATGTTGTTGCAGATATGCATACAGCTGTTCATAGTTGGTATCCCTTAAACCTTTGTTGAGTTTGATAGCAGTAACAAATCTATCCCATTCAGGAGTCATGTTGTTCACAAACTTTGAGTTTAGTTGGATATTGGGCATAGTCATTCTGATCATCCTCATATCATTCACCAACTTATGAAATCTCACATAGTAGTCTGTGATATTCTCTCCTGGGTTCATTTTGAAATGCTCGAACTCATCATACAGCTGTGACTCACGATCTTCCTTTGTGAGTTCTGACCCTGCCAACAACATTTTAACGTTGTCCCACACAGCTTTGGCTTCCGTGTTGAAATTGATGAGCTTGTATACATCCTTTGGAAGACCTTGAATGACTATGTTTGAAGCTATAATGTCAGCATCATACCTCTTCTTCTCTTCTTCATTAAGATCATTGTAGTTTCTAGGTCTGTCGATGCCCCAAGTTACAGTCCCATCTTCACCAGTTGTAACAACATCTCTGGTGGTACCCATCTGATATGGTCCATCGTCAATTGACTTAAGAATGTTAACTCCATTCTCTTTTCCCAAGCAGTACAGTCTTATCCGTTGTGCCCAAGACTCATAATCCGTCCTATCTAGCATAGGTGGACGAGTGTCAGATCCTGCTGCTTGAATATCTTCTGATGATGTGTTTGATGTGGTAGCCATAGTAACTACGGGATTTTACAGATCTTGTGATTTAACCGAGAAATCGAATCTTTCGCGGGAATTTCTAAAATCACCAAGACACAAACCGCCTAGACAAATAGCACCCTTGAGGATACAAGCCGCCTAGACAAACCGAGTAGACACAAACCGCATGCACGTCTTAGAGACAAACCGCGTATACACAAACCGAGTTCACGCTGCAGAGACAAACCGCGTAGACACAAACCGAGTACACGCTGCAGAGACAAACCGCGTAGACACAAACCGAGTTCACGCTGCAGAGACAAACCGCGTAGACACAAACCGAGTTCACGCTGGAGAGACAAACCGCGTTGACACAAACCGAGTACAAGCTGCAAAGACAAACCGCGTAGACACAAACCGCCAAACACGTCGCTTTCAATGCTTTTTGTCCTTTTGCCTAAACAAGTAATAAGACAAACCGCGTCCTCGAGGTGACACAAACCGCGTTCAAGAACTCGTCCAAAGTACACAAACCGCACCCAAGAACACTTGGATAAAAAACTCTCGAATCACCCAAAAACACCACACAAATCCTAAATCTGTGAATTCAAGCACCAAATACTACTCTTATACTGTTCCTAAGCTAGAAAGTACAAGGTATAACAACTTCTAATCACTAAACAAAGCATAAAATGAAATTTATGTAACTTATCAAATCGAACTAAAAAGCCTCAAAAACTAGACAAATCCGTGAATACCAACTCTCATGGACCTAACCATGGCTCTTGATACCAATTGTAGGGTATTCACAATGCAAGAAACACTTGTTTGAGGCTTAGATATGGATCGAATGAACAAGAACTAGAGAGAGAAAGTAGGAACTTCTAGAGAGAGAGAACTATGTGTATATTAGCTTGAAATGTAGGGAAGTTCCAACCCTTCCCTTGCAAGGGAAGGGGTACTTATACATACTACTTAATATGCCCCTAGTGGGCTGTGGAGAGAGCTAACAGAGGGTAAAGGCCCGACCCACTCCACAATACTAATTAATAACTAATCTACTAATAATATTACTGATAATCCTACGAGCTATGATGAGCTAATAAGTACTCGGGGTGACCGAGTCTTCAGCTGAATATTCATATTCCTAACAAATACTCAACCTCCTATGGTACCTTCAGTCTTAACACCTGAAAATGGATACTCGAAAACGACAACATAATGTTGGTGAGCTCGTAGGTTTAAAAGTAAAACCGCTGAGCTGTGATATATAACATAGGACAGTAGTGCACATGAAAGCCAATCACAAGCATGTTATCCAAACAGTAATAGTGTCGCGCCAACTGAACCAATAATGTCCATCATACACAAAATCAATATCACGTGGGGAGCTACCCCGATAGATCTATCAACACGTAGGCTCTCAACAGAGAGTTAACAGTTACACAAACTGAACCTATAACACGTAGGCTCTCAACAGAGAGTTAACAATGGCGCAGTCAAGAAATCACAAAACAACACGTCACAGCATATAATTGTATCAACACACATAATGTCCAAAATCATGAAAACAGTATAATCACAGCATGAAAAACAGTTTAAAATGTCATTTGAGTACCATTTTCCCCCAAGAAAAACATAATGAAAAAGGGGCTACGAGAACTCACCTTGTCAAGTAGTAATCAGATAACACAACAGTTTAGAAAGTGTTCAGCACCAACACGCGACCTAGATTAGTAAGGTTTGTTTTAGTTCACAGTTTAAGTTTAAGACTCAACGAGGTTTAATTAAACTCAAAAGTTTTAAAGTATGGTGTTATTGTTGCTTGTGTGGCATCATTTAAGTTTGAAAATAGTTTTCTAAATCATTTGAAAGTATTGGCTCTTGGAAGTGTACAGGTAGATAATAGAAAATATCGAGGGTGAACGAGCCTTCGGTTTGATGGTAACCGAAAGAAGTTGTACGGAAAATAATCACATATACTATTAGGCGTAAACGGTTCATGTGCATATCATGGATGAAGGTTATATATTTACTAGGTGTACATATATGTATACATTTTCGTGTCACCATTATTAGCTAAAACATTTAAGGACTATCTTACTTTAAATATATTTGTAATTAGAAAATTCAATGTAATTATGATATGAAGCTGCTATTTGTTATTACAAAAACGTGTTACGCTATATATTTATTTTCATCAAGTACTCAAATTAATAATTGTAAACAAGTACTCAAATTAATAATTGTAAGTAAATGTTTATGAGTTCATGTTTTAACAGTTAGAAGTATAAGGTCTTTTCCATTTAAGTTATGCAAAAAAAAAAAAAATATCGATTTATAGTTTACGTGTGAAACTCATTTTATCTAAACAAATAGCTTTCCAAGTTTTGTTTATTATTTGCCTTCTTACTATTTGTTTTTGTGACCTGTGTGTTTGATATGAGGCGAGGCGTGTCATGACGTGGAGGCGGTTGAGTAAAGGTCAACGAGCCGTGTATGTCGAGAGGTGGTGTTGTGTGTGACGAGTAGACACAAGACGGAAGCGCGTCGAGGAATAACTCGGGTCGACACGAAAAACCAAACATACCCATAGGCCTGTTAAGGCAGAGTGGGCTCAGGCCCAAGACTATCTCAACATAGTTTAACCCCAAATAATTTAACAAGCTTTTTCTGCTTTAATTCTTTACATTCATTTTGACAAAATCAAGTAAACCAAACGAGCCATCATAAAAATTTGTTGCTAAGAGAGCAATTCTAACTAACCAAAAACTCAGACATGACAAAGGTATATAGCACACCGCCATCTAGACTAAGGCTTAAAGCAGCACAAAAGTCTTAACCTCTTTTAAAATCAAAAGCAAATTCGATGCATCAACAAAGTCACCCACTGCTTGGGTTGAGGTTCTCGACAGCAAGCTAAAGAGAAAGGAAAGTAGGAATACCATTAACTGGTCGAAACCAGACAAAACGTACCAAGGTGGTGCAACCACAGTGGGTTTCGACTCACGACCAAAACCAAACATCAATACTTCTATATCACAAGACCATCTTTTAATAACCAATCGATTTACCCGAGGTCGAATACTATCACCGTTACGTAAATAAGCAAACCATACAAAACAGGCCTAAGCAGATTTAGGAACTTCCAAGTCCGAGCCAAAATGGTTTTAAATCTTAGTTTTAGTTTCTCAGTTTTTTAATAAACCACACAATAACAATAACACCAAAAGAATTAACACCAAAACCTTATAATCGATTTCATCAAAATTGACAGTAAATCGGTTCACATAAACCAACCATATTATAACAATTCAAGATCTCAACAAATCACAGAAGTACATGCATATTTGAATAAAAACATCAAAACAAGAGTTTTGAGATTCTTACAACAAGAGAGTCGATTGACAACAAAACCCAAATCCAATTCCAAGCAAATCCACACACACCGATAATAAGTCGATACCCTTGAAGACTCCGATTCTTGTGAAAACTATTGTGATTGAGAGTTGGGTGTGTGGATCTACTGGACAACGAAAAGAAATAAAAAGATGAAAAACAAGAAAAGTTGACCCTTTCTTTCTTCATTATCAGTCGTTCTTATGGCAAAAAAGGGAAACATGTCGACATCTCTTTTGGTTCGGTTCATTGACTTTCAAATTTGACAAAGAGAATACCAGACGCTCCATATGGACAAGAGGAAAAGTTAAAACTCGGCTTTGTCTCGTTTAAATTAGCTCAGTGTGGATCTGGGGAAGGTTTGAATGGTGATGGTGATGTATTATCAGGAAGGGATGAGGGAGAATGGAGAGGGAGGAAGAAAAAAAAGTGTATACTGAATATGGGTGAGTGGGGAAGGAGAGATAGAGGGGCGTGGTGTTTTTTTTTTTTTTTTTTTTTTTTTTTTTTTTTTTTTTGTTTATTACTAATAATGATTACAGATAAGATATAGGTTTTATTATAAGGTTGATTTAAGTGTGTATTACGTGTACCTCGTGTCCCGTTGAATTCCGATGTCACTCGAGATTCTAGAGTTGTCGTGAGCACGAAAATATAATTCAGGAGACGTTTTCATTAAACTGACACAGAGTAAATTTTTATTGACTCCGAATATGAATTAAAAATTTAAACCATTACTAATCGGGTGTCGGTACGCGTGTGGTATCGTTCTCTCAAATCGTACAGTTTAGTTACCAGTTATACGCAAGGGGAAATATGTAACTTTTAAAATAATTTATATTGAGTTTTAAATGACGAGCAAGGACCTGGAAAATTCACAGTTGCTATAGTCTACCCCCGTTAACAGAATTTTGTCCTCAAAATTCAGCTAGTGTCATTGTCAAACAGGTGTGGGTACTTCTGTCTCATCTGATCCTCACGTTCCCAAGTAAACTCGGGTCCACGCTTTGAGTCCCAACGGACTTTAACTATTGGTATTTTGCTACGTTTCAGCTTCTTGACCTCACGCTCTAAGATCTCAACCGGTTTCTCTACAAAGTGCAACTTAGGGTCTATCCAAATCTCTTCCAAGGGTATGTGTAAGGTCTGATCAGCAAGACACTTCTTAAGGTTCGACACGTGAAACGTGTCATGAATGCCTCTCAGCTCTTGTGGTAGTCTTAGTCGATAAGCTACCGGACCGATCTTTTCAGTTATTTCAAAAGGTCCTACATATCTAGGTGCTAACTTGCCCTTCTTTCCAAATCGTACCACACCTTTCTAAGGTGATACCTTGAGTAACACATGATCACCAACACTGAATTCCAAGGGTCTCTGTCGGTTGTCGGCATAGCTCTTCTGACGGTCTCGAGCAGCCTTGAGCCTATCCTTAATTTGAATGATCTTCTCAGTGGTTTCTAACACTATCTCCGGTCCTATCATTTGACTCTCTCCAGCTTCCGCCCAACCAATAGGCGAACGACATTTTCTTCCGTAAAGTGCCTTGAATGGTGCCATATCTATGCTGGTATGATAACTGTTGTTATAGGAGAACTCAGCTAATGGAAGATGGGTATCCCAATTTCCACCGAAGTCTATGGCACACGCCCTGAGCATGTCTTCTAGTGTTTGTATGGTACGATCGCTTTGACCATCGGTCTGTGGGTGATACGCCGTACTCATATCTAGGTGTGTCTCCAAGGAATCTTGCAATAATTTCCAAAAGTTCGATGTGAAGCGGCTGTCGCGATCAGATATAATCGATATAGGCACACCATGTCTTGCCACTATCTCCTTGATGTAGAGTCTAGCAAATTTGTCCATCGAATAATCTTCCCTGATAGGTAAGAAATGTGCAGACTTAGTCAACCTATCTACGATGACCCAAATTGTATCGTACCCACTATTAGTTCTAGGCAACTTTGTAATAAAATCCATGGTTATCCTTTCCCATTTCCATTCGGGAATCTCTGGTTGTTGTAACAAACCAGATGGTCTCTGATGTTCAGCCTTCACTTTAGAGCAAGTCAGACACTTACTAACGTAGACAGCTATGTCCTTCTTCATCCTAGGCCACCAGTACAAGTCTCTAAGGTCATAGTACATCTTATCCGCTCCTGGATGAATGGAGTACCTCGTCGTATGTGCTTCGTCCATGATTAGGGTTCTCACATCACCAATTAACGGTACCCAAATTCGGTCTACAAAGTACAGTCCACCGTCGTCCTTTTTCTCCAGTTGCTTATCTAGGCCTCGCATCTTCTCCGTAGGTGCATCCATATTCATAGATGCCTCTCTCTGTGCCACTAGTATCTTATCCTTGATGCTCAACTGTATAGTTATACTCATGGCTTTTACTTTCCTCGGCTTGAGTCTTTCCTTCCTACTCAAGGCATCAGCTACTACATTCGCCTTACCAGGGTGGTAGCGAATCTCACAGTCATAATCGCTGAAGAGCTCAATCCATCTCCTCTGCCGCATATTCAACTCTTTTTGATTGAAGATGTGTTGGAGACTTTTGTGATCAGTATAGATGATACTCTTCGTCCCATACAAGTAATGTCTCCATATCTTGAGAGCGAATACTACAGCGCCTAACTCTAGGTCGTGGGTGGTGTAGTTCTTCTCATGAACTTTCAGTTGTCGAGAGGCATAGGCAATCACCTTTCCTCTTTGCATTAACACGCACCCAAGACCTTGACATGACGCGTCACAGTACACTACGAAATCTTCGGGTCCATCGGGGAGGGCTAGTATTGGTGCATTACATAGGTTATCTTTCAACGTCTGAAAAGCACTCTCCTGTGCTTCGCCCCAATCGTATTTCTTGTTCTTTTGAGTCAGTAAGGTAAGTGGTTTGGCAATCTTGGAGAAGTTCGCGATGAAGCGTCGGTAGTAACCTGCCAGGCCTAAAAATGATCGGACTTCTGTCGGGGACTTAGGAGCTTCCCAATTTTTCACCGCCTCAATCTTGCTAGGATCCACATGAATACCATCTTTGTTAACCACGTGTCCGAGGAATTGGACTTCTTGTAGCCAGAATTCGCACTTTGAAAGTTTGGCGTACAACTTCTCCTTCTTGAGCAGCTCTAGGATTATCTCCAGGTGCGTTTCATGTTCCTCTTTGGTCTTGGAATAGATCAAGATGTCATCAATAAATACGATGACAAATTTATCTAGGTATGGTCTGCAAACTCGATTCATCAGGTCCATGAAGACCGCAGGCGCATTTGTTAGTCCAAACGGCATCACCGTGAACTCGAAATGACCGTATCGAGTTCTAAACGCGGTTTTTGGAATGTCATCTTCGTGTACTCGTAACTGATGGTAGCCGAAACGGAGATCTATCTTGGAGAAGTACCGTGAACCTTGCAGTTGGTCAAATAGGTCGTCAATTCTCGGGAAAGGGTAACGGTTCTTAATGGTTAGTTTGTTGAGTTCCCGATAGTCGATGCACATCCTGAATGAACCATCTTTCTTTTTGACAAACAGTACCGGTGCTCCCCATGGCGAAGAACTAGGTCAGATGAAACCTTTGTCTTGGAGTTCCTTGAGTTGATTAGACAACTCCTCCATCTCAGTAGGTGCCAATCGGTAGGGAGACTTTGCAACCGGCATTGCTCCAGGAATTAAGTCTATCCGAAATTCAATCTCTCGCGAAGGGGGTAATCCGGATAAATCATCAGGAAACACTTCTGGGAAGTCTCGAACGACTGGGATATCTTCTAGTTTCTGTTCGTCTACCTTCATGCTCATGAGATGTTTCACGTTTTCTTCAAGTCTCTCTCCGTAGACCTTGAGTAATTCACCATTGGGTAGTGGTATTCGGACCATCTTCTCGTGACACACTATTTCAGCCTTATTCTTAGATATCCAGTCCATTCCCACAATCACGTCAAAACTCCCGTGCCCAAATGGTATTAAGTCGATGCTAAATGTGTGACCTTCTAATTCTAGTGTACACCCGCGAATGATCTCATTTGTTTCTACCTTTTGACCACTTGCTATTTCTATTTCGTAACTAAAGCCTAGCCCACTAGGTTTCATATTTAAGAGATGCATAAACTGAGTGGAGACAAAACTATAATCGGCACCAGAATCAAATAGCATGGTAGCATAGTGGTTGTTTAAAGAGAACGTACCCGTCACAATGTTCGGGTCTTGGCGTCCTTCCTCAGCGTTCATCATAAATACCCGACCCCGAGCTGGGTTACCATTGTTTCCACCATTCACACGATTCACATTGTTTCCACGGTTTGCACTGCCTGCACGGTTAGCATAGTTCCCACCATTTGTTGCAGCCTGATTCTGGTTGTTATGCACTGGCGCTTGTGTCCTACCCAACCTAGGGCATATACTGCGAAGGTGATTCGGGCTTCCACACTCGTAACAAGTCCTTGGGTTAACGATATTAACTGGTGCCACTGGGTTAGCTGCTGCCCTACAATCTTTCGCCATATGCCCAGGTCGCTTACAGTTGAAACATACCACCTGGCATGGCTTGGTCTCTGGATGGTGGTAGTTGCATTTGTTACAATTGGGGAGGGAACCCTGATATTCCTTTTTGACAGCGCCAGTAGCCACAAATCCTTTTCCCCACTTAGCTTTCTTATTGTTACCATTTGCTCCACCTTGCTTACTTAACTCACTCACGGCTTTCCTCTTTTCACCACTCTTAGAAAATGTCCCATTCCTGATCATATCATCTGTCAGCTCTGCAGATTTCAGTATCGCGCTCTGGATAGTAGCCGGCTCAGTTGCTTGCACCATTCCACGAATTTCGGGGGCCAACCCATAGATGTACCTTTCAATTCTCTTAGATTCAGGTGTGACCATATGAGGTACTAATCTAGCGAGCTCATGGAATCGATCCGTATAAGCCGCATGTCCGGTCCCCACCATGGTGTGATGGTAGAACTCATGTTCCAGTTTCTGCATCTCATTATTTGGACAATACTCCTCCCTTAACAATGCCTTAAATTCATCCCAACTCATCCCTATGGCAGCTTCTCTGCCCTTAGCCTGAATTTGCGTATTCCACCAAGTCAATGCCTTTCCAATCAAAGAACAAGTAGCATACTTCACCTTCTGATGACTCGCACACTCACTTATGTCAATCACTGACTCCATCTTCTCGACCCATCGAGTATAAGCTATCGCACCTCCAGTACCATCAAAGTCCATCGTTTTGCACGCAGTAAACTCCTTGTAAGTACATCCTTTGTTACCATTGTTGTGGTTTCCGTCATTGACGTGATCACTTCCACCGTTGTTGTCCGCTTGATCATTCCCACTCACGTTGTTCCCTTGGTTGCTGATATGGTCGCCAACCTGGGTGACAATAGTGGGTAGCAGCTCCCTTAGTTGTTGGGCTACAATGGTCGCAACATCAGGAGTCTCATTGCTGGCATCGTCGCTTCTCGTGCCGCGACCTCCTGCCCTACCTCCTCGTCCACCAGTCCTTCCACCCCTCGGTGATGGAACACCTCGGTTAACTCGAGTCGACCTTCTTGGAGGCATGATTCTACAAAGTAGGACATTGGTAAACGTTAGATAGGAGATAGGTAGGATAGGTCGGTATATGTGTCGTGCTACTATACTTAACTTCCTATCTGACAATCCATGAATTTGATAAGTCCATGCGTTTTTAGGATCGCATCATGCTGTATTTACTTATCATCATCACTTCGTGTCACATAATCGCGCACGTAGTTCCTATAATGCAAACTATATGAGGATTCTTAGGTTATAGTCTAGGTTAAACCACCTAATTCTCTATAACCTTGGCTCTGATGCCAATCTGTCACACCCCAAAAATGGCGCAGCGGAATGGCATTTACGGGGTATGACTTCATAGTTAAGAACACAAGGTGTCACAACAGAGAAACACTAAATGCATAACATACGATAGATAATAGTCTCAAACTCCCACAACTGGGATAAGTACAAAGATCTAAAATAAACATAAGTCTCAAGGTTACACAACATCACTAATCAATCTCAGAATGCAACTCCACGAGATGTAACCCGGGAGGGTCTTGACTAAATCTTGCTAAGTTAGGCCAATACTCAACCTCCTATGGTACCTTCAGTCTTAACACCTGAAAATGGATACTCGAAAACGTCAACATAATGTTGGTGAGCTCGTAGGTTTAAAAGTAAAACCGCTGAGCTGTGATATATAACATAGGACAGTAGTGCACATGAAAGCCAATCACAAGCATGTTATCCAAACAGTAATAGTGTCGCGCCAACTGAACCAATAATGTCCATCATACACAAAATCAATATCACGTAGGGAGCTACCCCGATAGATCTATCAACACGTAGGCTCTCAACAGAGAGTTAACAGTTACACAAACTGAACCTATAACACATAGGCTCTCAACAGAGAGTTAACAGTGGCGCAGTCAAGAAATCACAAAACAACACGTCACAGCATATAATTGTATCAACACACATAATGTCCAAAATCATGAAAACAGTATAATCACAGCATGAAAAACAGTTTAAAATGTCATTTGAGCACCATTTTCCCCCAAGAAAAACATAATGAAAAAGGGGCTACGAGAACTCACCTTGTCAAGTAGTAATCAGATAAAACAACAGTTCAGAAAGTGTTCAGCACCAACACGCGACCTAGATTAGTAAGGTTTGTTTTAGTTCACAGTTTAAGTTTAAGACTCAACGAGGTTTAATTAAACTCAAAAGTTTTAAAGTATGGTGTTATTGTTGCTTGTGTGGCATCATTTAAGTTTGAAAATAGTTTTCTAAATCATTTGAAAGTATTGGCTCTTGGAAGTGTACAGGTAGATAATAGAAAATATCGAGGGTGAACGAGCCTTCGGTTTGATGGTAACCGAAAGAAGTTGTACGGAAAATAATCACATATACTATTAGGCCTAAACGGTTCATGTGCATATCATGGATGAAGGTATATATATTTACTAGGTGTACATATATGTATACATTTTCGTGTCACCATTATTAGCTAAAACATTTAAGGACTATCTTACTTTAAATATATTTGTAATTAGAAAATTCAATGTAATTATGATATGAAGCTGCTATTTGTTATTACAAAAACGTGTTACGCTATATATTTATTTTCATCAAGTACTCAAATTAATAATTGTAAACAAGTACTCAAATTAATAATTGTAAGTAAATGTTTATGAGTTCATGTTTTAACAGTTAGAAGTATAAGGTCTTTTCCATTTAAGTTATGCAAAAAAAAAATATCGATTTATAGTTTACGTGTGAAACTCATTTTATCTAAACAAATAGCTTTCCAAGTTTTGTTTATTATTTGCCTTCTTACTATTTGTTTTTGTGACCTGTGTGTTTGATATGAGGCGAGACGTGTCATGACGTGGAGGTGGTTGAGTAAAGGTCAACGAGCCGTGTATGTCGAGAGGTGGCGTTGTGTGTGACGAGTAGACACAAGACGGAAGCGCGTCGAGGAATAACTCGGGTCGACACGAAAAACCAAACATACCCATAGGCCTGTTAAGGCAGAGTGGGCTCAGGCCCAAGACTATCTCAACATAGTTTAACCCCAAATAATTTAACAAGCTTTTTCTGCTTCAATTCTTTACATTCATTTTGACAAAATCAAGTAAACCAAACGAGCCATCATAAAAATTTGTTGCTAAGAGAGCAATTCTAACTAACCAAAAACTCAGACATGACAAAGGTATATAGCACACCGCCATCTAGACTAAGGCTTAAAGCAGCACAAAAGTCTTAACCTCTTTTAAAATCAAAAGCAAATTCGATGCATCAACAAAGTCACCCACTGCTTGGGTTGAGGTTCTCGACAGCAAGCTAAAGAGAAAGGAAAGTAGGACTACCATTAACTGGTCGAAACCAGACAAAACGTACCACGGTGGTGCAACCACAGTGGGTTTTGACTCACGACCAAAATCAAACATCAATACTTCTATATCACAAGACCATCTTTTAATAACCAATCGATTTAACCGAGGTCGAATACTATCACCGTTACGTAAATAAGCAAACCATACAAAACAGGCCTAAGCAGATTTAGGAACTTCCAAGTCCGAGCCAAAATGGTTTTAAATCTTAGTTTTAGTTTCTCAGTTTTTTAGTAAACCACACAATAACAATAACACCAAAAGAATTAACACCAAAACCTTATAATCGATTTCATCAAAATTGACAGTAAATCGGTTCACATAAACCAACCATATTATAACAATTCAAGATCTCAACAAATCACAGAAGTACATGCATATTTGAATAAAAACATCAAAACAAGAGTTTTGAGATTCTTACAACAAGAGAGTCGATTGACAACAAAACCCAAATCCAATTCCAAGCAAATCCACACACACCGATAATAAGTCGATACCCTTGAAGACTCCGATTCTTGTGAAAACTATTGTGATTGAGAGTTGGGTGTGTGGATCTACTGGACAACGAAAAGAAATAAAAAGATGAAAAACAAGAAAAGTTGACCCTTTCTTTCTTCATTATCAGTCGTTCTTATGGAAAAAAAGGGAAACATGTCGACATCTCTTTTGGCTCGGTTCATTGACTTTCAGATTTGACAAAGAGAATACCAGACGCTCCATATGGACAAGAGGAAAAGTTAAAACTCGGCTTTGTCTCGTTTCTATTAGCTCGGTGTGGATCTGGGGAAGGTTTGAATGGTGATGGTGATGTATTATCAGGAAGGGATGAGGGAGAATGGAGAGGGAGGAAAGAAAAAAAAAGTGTATACTGAATATGGGTGAGTGGGGAAGGAGAGATAGAGGGGCGTGGTGTTTATTTATTTATTATTTTTTTTTATTATTATTTTTTGTTTGTTTGTTTATTACTAATAATGATTACAGATAAGATATAGGTTTTATTATAAGGTTGATTTAAGTGTGTATTACGTGTACCTCGTGTCCCGTTGAATTCCGATGTCACTCGAGATTCTCGAGTTGTCGTGAGCACGAAAATATAATTCAGGAGACGTTTTCATTAAACTGACACAGAGTAAATTTTTATTGACTCCGAATATGAATTAAAAATTTGAACCATTACTAATCGGGTGTCGGTACGCGTGTGGTATCGTTCTCTCAAATCGTACAGTTTAGTTACCAGTTATACGCAAGGGGAAATAAGTAACTTTTAAAATAATTTATATTGAGTTTTAAATGATGAGCAAAGACCTGGAAAATTCACATTTGCTACATACATTCAATCGTAGCTACATTGAAGTAGGAGCGTTTGGGTTATCTCTCGTTTTATCATAAAACTTGCATAAACATAATTTTCATGCATCAAAAGGAGTCGAGATAACCGCACCTCCACATTGTCCCCATGTAGGCACACACTAGAAATATATATATACTTTTGATAATTTTAACTAAACTATATATATTTTTCGTGTCTAGGATAACTATGCCTCCCGCAACCAATTACGATCACAAAAAGACTCTCAATTACCTTCCCAAACATCACAAAACCAAGGGTCTAACCGATGCCCAAGTCAACATCTTTAAGGCACTAGAAAAATATTACGTCCATGAGGGTAGGGTAGTAGACCCCTCATTCTATGAAGACACCAATCTCCGCGAGCAATTAGCCGCAATTCATTTTAATAGTCTCCTAGATATTGATGAGCCTATAGTACCTAGGTTCATTCTTGAGTTCTATGCCACCATAGGTCTTAGTTCAAGTGACAATGGTCTTATGAGCATTCACTTTAGTGTCAATGAAACCTTGTTCAATATTCCCCTAGATCAATTTGGTGAGGTCTTAGGAGTTCCAAATTATGGAACATGTGTCTACTCCGATAAATGGTCTTTGACTATTCTTGAATCAAACCTTCAAAGAACGGCACCATATGCCACTCCCTTGACCGACAAAGAAACCATTAGGGAACATCTTTTCTTACCTAGGAATAACCCAACTAGGGTACATCGAGGTAAGCAAGTGGCTAGAGATCCATTTGCTATGGAGCTAAATGAACTCAAGCCCGAGTTTAGGAAGTTAGAAGAAGTTTTGAGAGCCAACGTCATTAGCACGGTAGGAAATCAAGATCACATCAATGCTTTTCTATGTTACATGATGTATAGTGTGTCCACCCGTCAACCTTTCAACCTTGCATTCTATATCGCCAAGCGAATGGCCGATATTCTGGTTCAAGGTAACATGGCAATGCCTTATGGAATGCTCTTGACTCGTCTCTATAGAGCTTTTGCACCCATTCCTAGAAATGCCTTAGGTTTTGTTCCTGATTATGATGAAATTCAACACACCTTTGTTCCCTTAAGCGATTTTAGGGTAGCGGTTGACAAAGGCAAACGTCCTCGTGCTCAAACATCATCATCATCATCATCAATGAGTGACGATGACGGCTTGCCAAACTCTAGGATCCCTCCACCGGAATACTTACATCAACTTCCACCGATTGCGAATGAATCACCGGAGTTCAAGCAAACCAAGGGGATGATGAAGAACTTGGGGCGTTGGATAATGAAACTTCACAAGGGTACAAGAAGTTAAGTAAGAAGTTCAAATGAGAGGAGTGTTTGGGTCTAGACATTATTTGACAATTATGTGTTAAACATGTATGGTTCTTAACTTACTGTGGTAGTACTTGATGTGTATGTGAACTAACTGAGATTTGCAGGTCGATAGCACTTAGTGTTATCAATTTTCCGAGTTTAAGCCCCCGTTTGGCTTAACTCCCTATATGGTAGAATATTATGATCGGATTTATTTATGTGCAAACGTGTGTTAGAATATATATATTTAGTATATTTATACTATATATTAGCCATTACATACGTTATAGGAGAAATTTTGGGTTTTGGTCGAAAAATGCGAAATTTGCATAGCTCTCTGTTAGTTTCAGCACATTCGGATGGCGGATCCACCGAATCCCAGAAATTGGATCCGCCTAGTGTATCAGTTGGCTCCGCCAGTCCAGGACCCATGGATTCGACGGCTCCCAAACTTTGGCTCCGTCTTTGTTGTCGATTGGATCCGTGGGTACAACAGTCATTTTTTCAAAAATTCCCGACTCATCCCAACACTTAGATTTTAGGTTGTAGCTTTTTTAGATTATGCTCACTGATCATTAAACTCCTTAGAAATCTTTAGGAAACTCTTAGAACATTAGAAACTCAATTTCCCACCAAAATTTGAATTTTCAAATTTTTTTTTGTGAGTTACCATTCTAATACAAGCAATGAACCCTTTTTAGGGATCCGTCAAATCCGTGGAAACATCTTATCATCAGAATTTCCACTATCTTCTTGCATTTACTGCAAATCCACTTCATATCACTCAACTTCATCTCAATGGATTGACCTTGAGACATGACAAGCTTAATTTTTTGTTCCAAATAATTAGAAACCAACATTCTCCATTGGATTTACATCCAATCCAAACACACAGACCAACAAACCTTCTGCCTATAAATTAGTACCTTAGGATCATCTCTAAACTCACTCACTCATCATTTTCTCTACTTTCTCTCCTGTATATCTTAGCAACCTTACTTCACCATGACTAAGTCAAACAACTCCTCCACCTCTAGACCTCCAAAACGAACAGCCCGCATTAGTGTTAAACCATGTTGTTTCATCAACTTAGCAAACTCATCATCAGAGGAATCATCTCCTCTAAATATCTCATCACCCATTGCAAGTGAGAATTTCCTCACACTTTCCACTCCAACACCATCCAATGTTGTTATCCATACACCACCACCAACCATTACTCCAATAGCCACTACTCCACCACCAGCTCCATCACAGTCTGTTAGATCACCATTACCCCCAAAATCACCCAAACTACAACCAATGGAGCTATTTAGGACTCCACCTTCATCACCACACCCATACCTTGATGACTTGGAAGACCTTCCACCAAGGTCAACCAATCCTCCACCCATGACCTTTGAAGGTCAACAACCCATGCTTTTTCATCCGGTTTACTCGGATATCCATGGTCCTTTATACCATGATGTACCACCATCTCAACCTCAAACACAACCTTTATCACCCACATCCACACTAGTTGCCATTGATGAGGCAATGTGGATTAATCTACCACAAACCCAAGAAGAGATTAGTGAGGAACTCACCCGCCTCTACTCTGTTTCTAATATGGTTGGATCTCGATTTTATGAAGCAATGGATCTCCAAACCATCTTGATGAACTCCATCCCCACTCCACCATCATCAAACCAACAACAACAACAACCATCCAACAACAACAACCAACCACCACCACCACCACCACCACCACAAAACCTTGAGACTACTCTTCCTCCCGGTTTTTCGAGTCATGATTGCTCACATTGTGAGAGAACGGCTCACTTGGCCCAAAGGACCAACATTTTGGTCCATGAGCTCCAAAATGAGATGAGGTTCATCTTGAACCATGTTCTCGAGCGTCTCAATGCAATCTCTCATCCTCCTCAATAGGAGCTTTGTTAGTTTCCTCTTATAGGAACTTTTTAGGATGGTGTTGTAGTATTTGTCTTTTTAGGATTTATTTTTATTGTTGTAATGTAACATCATTTTTGTGACTTTTGTCACATATTTTCAATGGATGATTCTTATGTTTTTATGCTTGTGGGTGATCAACATTAAACATATTATTTCATTTTAGAATACTAACATCATTGTGTGATTGTTTTAACTCCACATATTGCATTGATCAATTGTACATTAGGTACAAAAATTTGATCAGACACTTCATTTTGACTTTCTAGAAGTCAAATGGGTTGACCTTTCTTGGTTGACTATTGCATATGCATATTGCTTCTTGATTGAAGTAACTAACTTTTCTTATGTAGCTTTTCTCAATCTTGATTCATATACGTTGGTACCCTAGCAACGGGGAGTATAGATCGAGAGGGAGTATATCATATACTGACTCATCATTTTTAGCATTTCTCATCCTTGAAACGTATACGTTGGTACTCTAGCAATGAGGAGTATACATCAAGGGGGAGCATAGCATAGCCTAACCACTTGTTTTGTAGGATCATACATCATATCATACTCTTGAAATGTATACGTTGGTACTCTAGCAATGGGGAGTATACATCCAAGAGGAGCATAGCATATTCTAACCATTTATTTTGTAGGATCATACATCATATCCTTGTTGCTCCATTTAGGGGGAGTATAAATCAAGGGGGAGCTTTAAAGTTCTCAAAATCGCATTCCGCTACGCATATCTTCTTTTTGTTTCGACAAAAAGGGGGAGATAGGATTAAGTTTGCATCAACTTTGAAACATCACAGTACATACATTTTAGCTTAAAATAAATTTTAAAACTTGCACAAACTAACTTAATCTATATTTTTAAAAGACTCATCCTTTATTTAAGCTCTCTACTTAAAAATACACTTTATGTTTTGTCATCAACAAAAAGGGGGAGATTGTTAATACAAATATCGTCCTAAAAACGTTATTTATATTTTACGATCTTTGCTTAGTTTTGTTAATGACAATTACAAAGTTTATCTTTAAGCAAAGCATAAATAAGATTAAGTCTTTTACATTTATAGTGATAAGCATTTTACAAACACATTTTCACATCACAAAGTTTTCTAGAAATGACATATACAAGTTTACATGTTTATTTCTTAAAATAGAAACTTTATTAGTTAAATATTAGGATGACATCATGGCATGCATCATGTACACAATCTTGGTAAGATTTTGTGATATTTTGTTTAGATCTTCAAGCCAAAGAGTTGACATTTGAAGATATGGAAATATATGGCAAGATTTGGAAAGATTTGAAGATCTCTTAGCTGGCCTGACACGGCGGATCCAAAGTGATACACGGACGGATCAAATTTTGGGTATCCGCCGGATCCGCCGCCTGTTGATCAGCTTTGCCTATAAATAGCAAGCTAATCATTTGGCCATTTCATCACTCATACAGCTTAAAATACATACTCATTCATTTGCATATCACTAACCCTTAGCTTACTAACATTTTATAGATCTTTCCTTTTGTAGCAAAGAAGATCTCAACATATAAGGAGTAACAGTCTGTTATCTTCCTTCTAACATAGAGTCTGTGTGTTCTTGTATTAGTCACACATCATAGTTAGTATCATTCATACAGTAGAGTCCGGTTAGTGTTTTAGTCCTCAAAACACATAGAGTGAACGGGAGTGGTTGTACCCTTGTAAAGAACCAAACGGGAGTGGTTGTACCCTTGTAAAGAACCAAACGGGAGTGGTTGTACCCTTGTAAAGAACTCGGTGTTTAGCTTAGTACCGGAAAAAGATTAAGCGAAGTGTAAAGGTTTTCTCCGCCTAGAAGGGAGCTTGTTTCTTAGTGAAGATAAACTCTCGAGTTAGAGGCTCGAAGAGTGGAGTAGGGCAAGGAAGAGAGTCCTTGAAACCGAACCACTATAAACGAATGTGTTGTGTGGTTTGATCTTTCCTCTCTTTACTTATTTACTTATATCACTTGTTTGTGTGCTTGATTGTTTACTTGACTTTGAAATCACGATAAGTAACAAAGCGAATTAATTTTAAACGGTAAAACTATTCAACCCCCTTCTAGTTTTCCACACCAAACTT
>CP139508.1:336077532-336098856 GCA_021014915.2 Artemisia tridentata subsp. tridentata
AAGTTTCTTCCAAAATGAATGAGGCATCAGGTTGATGCTTGCACCAAGATCGGCCAAGGCATAGCATTCAACCATTCCCGAAAATACATGATGAACTCAAATAAGTACATTTTATTATCATCATTTATCCTATTTATTTGACTTGTTTTATTATATTATGTATGAGAATTAATACTTAATCGTTTACTTTTGTAATTCTCAGTTAAAAACAAGCATTTGGTGAAACTTAGCGATTATGGACTAAAAATGGAGCAAAATGATCAAGATTGGAAAAGTCTGCTGAAATGAAGAGATTGAAGACCATTGCCTGACTTTGAAGAATGCGCCGCATGGATTTATCCAATGCGCCGCATATGAAACCTTGGTCAACGAGAAGAACCAACTTGTTTTACTCCGGATGCGCCGCATGAAGCTCCTGATATGCGGCGTATCATTCTCAAGACTTCACCAGATATCCAAGATATTGAAGAATATTCGCGAATATTATAATCTTGGACCCCACGCGAAGTTACCTAGATACGCCGCATCGGACCAACCCGATGCGCCGTATCGGCCATATACAATCCTTACCAAGAATTCAAGAGATCAAGTGAAGATTAGAAGCTTAATGAAGAAGTCAAGATTACAAGTCGACACTTGAAGATGCTTTCGTATTTTGGCCATAAAATCTTCATCCGGACTCCGATTTAGGTGATTCAAGCGGCCACGCGAAGAGAAAAAGAAAATCTATCTGTATCTGATGGAGATGCGGCGCATCTGGTCTTTAGATGCGCCGTATTGGGAGATGCTCCATATCAGATTTATAGATGCGCCGTATCTGGTCAGTTTCAGACTTGGAGGCTACGTTTACTTATAGATGCGGCGCATCTAACTCTCTAGATGCGCCGTATCAACCCAGATTTCAGAATCTATAAATACCGAACTCAGTAACGAACTAGGGCATCATTGGGGACCCTAAGGGTCATTCCCAGACGATCAAAAGCCTCTCCAAACAGTAGAAGATCAATATTGAAGACCCAATCATCCTTGAAGAACATCTCTAATCATTGTTATATTACTTAATCATTCGGTTAGCGTATCGTATTCACTATATTTCATACTCTATTCATTATGATTATGTTTATGTACTTTGTTACAGAGATTATGGGCTAACACCCTTTGGTGTTAGCCAAGTTTATGATTATTTGATGGTTTAATTAGTTTCTAATTCGATTGGTTGCTTAGTCTTCGTTTTGATTACTTTATTAGTTTATACTTCATTAATATCATTTGCGTGATTAATGTAAGCTCCTTAAGGGCTAAATAATATATAAACATGGTAATCATTAAGCAGCTTTATGCGGGTTCTGATTAATTGTGACAGGATTAGTCAGTCAAAAAGACTTAAAATGGAATCTAGAATAGGATAGACATAAGTAATCATTAGGATAGACATAAGTAATCATTAAGGGTTTACTCGCCGATAAGATTAGAGCCAACGCTTTGGTGACTTTTATTAGTGCATTGATAACCTCTGTGTCTAGCTGAGCATTGCTTGGGTCGCCATGCCCCTTCCTCGCCTATTTAGGATAGACCGCGCCTAGTCGTGAGCACCGTCACTACATGTTTTAGAAACTTATCAAAACTTAATCTTATATCACTAAACTTGGTTAACATGTCCTTCCTATCTTTGGTGTCTTCATACTTGTATTGTTTGTTTTACATAATTAGTTCATTAGAAAACCAAACTCATGCCAGTCTCTCAGGCTGAACCCCATTTTGCATTAGTTTAGGATTAATTTAGTAGAGTCGAATATCTTTAGAATTAGTATATTAGAAATCTCACTCTTAGTGATCGACACCCTACTTACCAACTAGGCTACATTGATCAGGTACACTGCCCGTTAGTGTTGTTATAGGTTAAGTCGGCAAAATATAAATGTAAAACTTGATAAGGAATAATCACCTATACAACGACACATCAAGTTTTTGGCGCCGCTGCCGGGGAGTGAATTTATCTATTTGCTAGTTTTATTGGTATTTTCTGTTTTTAGTTTGTTTTTGTGTGTTTGGTTTGTTTGTCTGTTAGTTTGTTTATATTCTGTGTGTCTGTCTCAGAAGGGAGATACGGTGTATTCTTGTCTGTGAATACGGCGCATCTTTCTGTTTCAATACGGCGTATTCTTGTCTGTGAATACGGCGTATTGACGTTCTGTGGGAAAATTTTTTTTTAGTTTGTGTGATTTAGTGTTTAAATTTAAATAAAAAAAAAAAAATTACAGGAAGCTAATACGGCGTATCCATTGTCTGTTGGATACGGCGTATTAACTTGTATCGCATACGGCGTATCTATTGTCTGTTAGATACGGCGTATCGACCTTCTGTGACCCAAAAATATTTTTAGTTTTTATTTTATTTTATTTTTAGTGGTTAATTAGTTTTTAGTATTTTTATTTTTTTTTTGTTTGGTCTACTGTTGTTCTTCTTGGTTGTTTTGTTTTTCAGGAAATCATGGTGATCGAGAAAAACATTAATGAACTGACCATGGAAGAATATTTTCAATATGCAAGATACGATGAAGAAAAGTGGTACACAAAATCCAGGAGAGAAACCAGGTTTGAATTAAAAGGGCACTTTCTAAAGGAGCTACGCGATAATGCTTTCAGTGGTGCAGAAAATGAGGATGCTAATGAGCATCTTGAAAAAGTGGTCGAGATCGTTGATTTGTTTCATACACCTCATGTAGGGAAAGACCATATAATGTTACGAGTATTCCCGATTTCACTCACTGGACAAGCATATCGATGGATTAAAACTATTCCTGCTAGAAGCATCACTACATGGGCCGATCTGAAGGCTAAATTTTTGAACAAGTATCATCCTCCATTAATGACTGCAAAGAAGGTTCAAGAAATCAACAACTTTAAGCAAAGACCGGAAGAAACGCTTTATTTGGCGTGGGACAGGTTTAAAGAATTACTTTTTAAATGTCCTCAACATTATTTAACTGATATGCAGGTTGTGATTGCCTTCTATATGGGTTTGGATGTGGCTACTCGAATGATTTTAGATTCTCAGAGTTTTATACCTAAAATGAATGCTAAAGACGCCTTAACCGCTATACATGAAAGAGCTGACCACTGTTTAAGGTGGTATGATGGGGCATTCAAAAGACATACAGGTAATGATGATTCTGAAATTTTAGCTACAATTACTGTTCAAATAGATAACCTTGGCAGGGAAATAAATAAGATGAATGAAACGATATATACCATCGATAATCGCTACAAGGGATGCAATGGACCTCACTCACCTTACCCACCAACTCCACCACCACAAAAAGAGATCTATGACTTCAAAGAAGCCGTTTCTAAACTTATAAAAGATGGTGAACTATCAAGAAAAGAGTTGGTAGACACAAGTTATCATGAATCACTTAAAGAGCACAATAAAAATACTACGGATTCAATACATCGTATTGAAGAACATTGCCGTAATATTATAAGCATACTTAGTGTCACAACAAAAGAAAAGAGTATGGTGGAAGGATGTAATGAGATTCATGCTATTATACGTGATAATGTACAACCACAACATGATGAGATAAGTAATTCCGGATTTAAGCATGATGACAAGGAAACAATAGATAACCTTCTTGTGGATTCTCAAGAAGAAAATAGGAATTCAGATCTCACGGACTCAGAAAGGCTAAACAGGTTTCGGGCTAACCAACATAAACCTGTCCCTTTTCCTAGGCCAAAACCGGAGGTACAATATCAATGGGAAAAAAATGGAAGAACTTACTTTAGCAATATTCCACCATCCGTCCCTTTTCCTGAATGCTTTAAGGTAAGTGAACCATATATCCCACCCGACCATTTACCTGGACGAATAAAGAGTGGATGCATACCCATTCCTTTCACTGGAAGACCGAAGGTGGAAAACAAAAAGAAGCCATACAAGAAGAAAATAAAGAAGATGAAAGCTAGGAATCAACGGATAAAAGAATCAAAAACCCAAGCTCATGTGGAATCTACGACACAAATAGGTAACACCCTTGATTCTCCTTTTATTTTTACTAATGACATTGTTAGTGTTTCTAAACAGGTTGCAAAGCCGAATGACGATGTGGTGGAATCTGTTACCTTACAACCTATCATAGACATCACACCACACGATGACACACAACTAGCACCTGTTAATGTTATCCACCAAATTTTGGTTGAACCTACAAAAGAATTAGATGATGAGCTCTTGGATAACACCATGGTTGAAGAGCAAGAAACTTTCGAATCTACATGGAAAGAAGAGGAGCTCGAAACGATACTCGCCATAGACTCTTTCACATCTTGTATAGAAGCTGAGGGACGCCTAACTACTGACAAGATTAATGAAGAACAATTCTTGCACCCTCAATATATTAGTCTCTCATGTGGAATGTTCAAGACATCTAATTTATCAACCAAATCCAGAAAGGTAATGAGTGGAGATCACTACCCACTAAGGTACCATTTTTATTTGACATTTCTTTCTACTATAGCAAATTTACACTCTTATAGTGTTTATTGCTATTTTCACCCGCACTTCATTCCAAGTGGGGGGACGTACACCCTATTACCTAGTAAATAAGGGTGGAGTCAGGCTCGTGACTCGAACAAAAACAAGCGCTTCTTGGGAGGCAACCCATGCTTGTCTTTTATTTTCTTTTTTAGTTTATTTTATTTTCTTGTGTTTGTTTTTATTTGTTTTTTCTGCATGACTGCTGTCGCTGTATTCTGCTGATACAAACGATACGGCGCATCTATATTCTAGATGCGGCGTATGGCGTTTTAATTTTATATGCAGCGCATTTAATAATTCGAGTACGGCGCATCTATCCCCTTGGCGCCGTATTCTGTTTTTAATCAAAAAAAAAAAAAAAAAAAAAAAAAAAAAAAAAAAAAAAAAAAAAAAAAACCATAACCGACATACGACGCATCTGTTTTAACAGATACGGCGTATTTTCTATTTAAATTAAAAACAGTTTCTCGAATTATTAAATAGATACGACGCATCGATCTCTATCGATACGGCGCATCTTCTGAATCAAAGATCTTGTATTTTGAAACGTAACGAAAATACGGCGCATTAACTTTTGTTAATACGACGCATTTAATTTTAATAAATATAGTTGATTTTTGATAATTTAACTCGATACGGCGCATCCTAATTTATATGCGGCGTATCTACTTTCTGAATAAAAATCTGATTATATTTTAACGTAATAAGATACGGCGTATCCAACTTTATGGATACGGCGCATCGTCCGCAGATATCAGCCATTTTTATTCTTTATATTCATTTCTAAATTCATTAATATTCTAGCGAACAGATGCTACTGACGATTTTACCTATGATAACAGGTTTTGCTATGGAAGATATGTCAATGAAAGGATATCTTGCTAAAGGAACAACAAAACATGATTAATGGATTGGTAATTGAGTGCACCAATTGTCAACGGTGCTTAACAAAGTTCTTTTGGTAAAACATGATTTGAAAGGGATTACAACTAGAGGCGGAAAGTCAACCTTTCAAATGTGATCGGTATTAAAGAGCTGAACGTGAGTCTAACTTGAAGACTCTGGAATAAAGACAAGTGCTGACCGGGAGACAACCCGGATTTATCTTTTAATTTTCTTTTCTGTGTCGAGTCTGTCAGACCTGCAGAAGATGCGGCGCATTTCCATCATAAGATGCGACACATCACATGCACTGGTTATATCTTATTTTATTTTCTGCATTTTTATTTTTGACTTTAAAACTTTCTGTCAGTTTATTTAATGCGGCGCATCCCTGGTTAAGGATGCGACGCATCTTTTGTTCTGATTCGTATTTATTCCAGGTTCAATACGGCGTATCTTTTTCTATAAGATACGGCGTATCGACTGACCTGATGATTTGCAGTTTAATATTTCCTACAGGTTGTTGATGCGGCGTATCCAATATTCCATGAATGCGGCGCATCGACACTCTGACCTGTAATTTTTTGTAGTTTTAGTCTTCTAACCAATGATTAACGAGATGCTCTCGAGATTCTTTTTCTGTGATCTCTATATTTTTACAGGTCTGGACAATTGAAGAGGTTGATGGACTCCCGCATTATATACGCTCGCACGTTTACAATGGAAGATCATACCGAGCAAATCTCAGGGGAGTTCTCCGTTCTAATTCTTTCTATCTCTTGTTTTTAATTTTAAATACAAACAACGAGGACGTTGTTTAACTTAAGTGGGGGGATGGAGAATTAGAACGTTACTTGTCCTAAATTTTCAAAAATATGCTTTAATCTATGCTTAATTATCAAAATTTAATTTTTTTTTTAGCATGTTTTTGTTTAAGATCTAAGTTGCATAGCTGCACACATGACGTTATTTTCAAAAATTGTGATTTTTCAAAATTCACAAATCTATGAGTGTGCCGGTGACTTATAAACTTTAGAACTTGGCTTGTATACTATTCGAGACCACCATAATGAGTATTATTTATATAATTGGAATGACTTGTCTAAATTGGTAAAATTCTAGGATTACACCCAAATAGCCTTATATGTTACGTGTTATTAACTAACTACACTGGTTAGTTAACCCCCGTATAAACCCTTTTGTTACTCTCATTTTTAGAGTAAGATACCCCTAGAAAAACACTCAGAGCCATTCCTTTCGTTTCTTACACCTATGTTTAAAATGTTTCGTTACACCTTACACCTTAGCCTACCCTGTAGATTAGAATCCGTGGTTGGTTAATTGCTATAGGCAAAGTGTGTTTCCTTACATTACCTGTGTTCGTGTGCGTAATTCATTATCTTTGGTTAGGTCGGGAAATTGCACAATGCAATTGGAGTGAAAGTAAATATTGTATATCTTTGAGTTTATTTTTCGTGTGTTTACTACTTTCACTATTAGCGTTATTTCTGAAGTCATGAAAAGTATGAAAAAAATTATCCGGAAAGAAAGTTATAGTGATGTGGTGAAATTTTACACATCTATGTTTATGTTTCAAAAAAAAAAAAAAAAAAAAAAAAAAAAAAAAAATCGAAAAAATGAGAAAAGAAAAAGAAAAAGAAAAAGAAGTTGGATGTTTGTTTTAACCAACAATGTAAAGTTATGTAAGTGGTCGATATCACCACTATTTGTTGTATTATATCTATGGATTGAATGGGAATTGGCAGTTATGGGAACGCCAATTAAGGTTTATTCTTTGATTAAGATCTTGTTGAGTATAATTCGTGTCTACCTAAAGCGTGTGTTTCAAGTGTTAAAGCGTGAGTTATTCAATGATATGAGTCTTATTCATGGGACGGTTGGGATAGTGATTAACCACACTTAGGATTTTAATTTATTTGTTTTGTTTATTTTTCATTATACATCAATTTATATCCCAAATGTTATCCATACCCTATATTATTCTTTATCCAACCAAACCTTTGATTTATTGAGATTAGGGATTTGAGCAATCTTAAGTATCGTAGTCGTGGATTCGGCTATGTATTTATGATTTTGTCGCCCTTTTTGATATATTATTATTGGTGAAGTTTGGACCTATCTTTAGCCTATTCGAGTTAAGGATTTGAGCAATTGCAAGTATCGTGTTCGTGGATTCAATCATGTATTTGTGATTTTGTCGCCTTTTCTGGAATTTGAGATCGATAGTGATTAAAGAGAATAATTAACCCTTAAGCCTACAAACCCTTTTTACCGCTTTAGACTTGTTATTCCTTAGCTTTAGTGGAGGAGATGTGTATACTTGCCAAGCTTATGATAGAATATTCGTCGCGACTGGACAGTTAAACGATTAGATTTGCTTTTATCAAATTATTTTATTATACTTCTAATTCGTTAAAGTGTTTAGTTGTGTGATTATGAATTAAACGAATACATGCTTGATATAAAAATAAATCCTAACATCTTTTAGGATACATTTTCATAAGAGAAATTCTAAGGTTTACTTGGGGACAAGTAAAGTTCAAGTGGGGGGATATTTGATGAACTCAAATAAGTACATTTTATTATCATCATTTATCCTATTTATTTGACTTGTTTTATTATATTATGTATGAGAATTAATACTTAATCGTTTACTTTTGTAATTCTCAGTTAAAAACAAGCATTTGGTGAAACTTAGCGATTATGGACTAAAAATGGAGCAAAATGATCAAGATTGGAAAAGTCTGCTGAAATGAAGAGATTGAAGACCATTGCCTGACTTTGAAGAATGCGCCGCATGGATTTATCCCATGCGCCGCATATGAAACCTTGGTCAACGAGAAGAACCAACTTGTTTTACTCCGGATGCGCCGCATGAAGCTCCTGATATGCGGCGTATCATTCTCAAGACTTCACCAGATATCCAAGATATTGAAGAATATTCGCGAATATTATAATCTTGGACCCCACGCGAAGTTACCTAGATACGCCGCATCGGACCAACCCGATGCGCCGTATCGGCCATATACAATCCTTACCAAGAATTCAAGAGATCAAGTGAAGATTAGAAGCTTAATGAAGAAGTCAAGATTACAAGTCGACACTTGAAGATGCTTTCATATTTTGGCTATAAAATCTTCATCCGGACTCCGATTTAGGTGATTCAAGCGGCCACGCGAAGAGAAAAAGAAAATCTATCTGTATCTGATGGAGATGCGGCGCATCTGGTCTTTAGATGCGCCGTATTGGGAGATGCTCCATATCAGATTTATAGATGCGCCGTATCTGGTCAGTTTCAGACTTGGAGGCTACGTTTACTTATAGATGCGGCGCATCTAACTCTCTAGATGCGCCGTATCAACCCAGATTTCAGAATCTATAAATACCGAACTCAGTAACGAACTAGGGCATCATTGGGGACCCTAAGGGTCATTCCCAGACGATCAAAAGCCTCTCCAAACAGTAGAAGATCAATATTGAAGACCCAATCATCCTTGAAGAACATCTCTAATCATTGTTATATTACTTAATCATTCGGTTAGCGTATCGTATTCACTATGTTTCATACTCTATTCATTATGATTATGTTTATGTACTTTGTTACAGAGATTATGGGCTAACACCCTTTGGTGTTAGCCAAGTTTATGATTATTTGATGGTTTAATTAGTTTCTAATTCGATTGGTTGCTTAGTCTTCGTTTTGATTACTTTATTAGTTTATACTTCATTAATATCATTTGCGTGATTAATGTAAGCTCCTTAAGGGCTAAATAATATATAAACATGGTAATCATTAAGCAGCTTTATGCGGGTTCTGATTAATTGTGACAGGATTAGTCAGTCAAAAAGACTTAAAATGGAATCTAGAATAGGATAGACATAAGTAATCATTAGGATAGACATAAGTAATCATTAAGGGTTTACTCGCCGATAAGATTAGAGCCAACGCTTTGGTGACTTTTATTAGTGCATTGATAACCTCTGTGTCTAGCTGAGCATTGCTTGGGTCGCCATGCCCCTTCCTCGCCTATTTAGGATAGACCGCGCCTAGTCGTGAGCACCGTCACTACATGTTTTAGAAACTTATCAAAACTTAATCTTATATGACTAAACTTGGTTAACATGTCCTTCCTATCTTTGGTGTCTTCATACTTGTATTGTTTGTTTTACATAATTAGTTCATTAGAAAACCAAACTCATGCCAGTCTCTCAGGCTGAACCCCATTTTGCATTAGTTTAGGATTAATTTAGTAGAGTCGAATATCTTTAGAATTAGTATATTAGAAATCTCACTCTTAGTGATCGACACCCTACTTACCAACTAGGCTACATTGATCGGGTACACTGCCCGTTAGTGTTGTTATAGGTTAAGTCGGCAAAATATAAATGTAAAACTTGATAAGGAATAATCACCTATACAACGACACATCAAGTTTTTGGCGCCGCTGCCGGGGAGTGAATTTATCTATTTGCTAGTTTTATTGGTATTTTCTGTTTTTAGTTTGTTTTTGTGTGTTTGGTTTGTTTGTCTGTTAGTTTGTTTATATTCTGTGTGTCTGTCTCAGAAGGGAGATACGGTGTATTCTTGTCTGTGAATACGGCGCATCTTTCTGTTTCAATACGGCGTATTCTTGTCTGTGAATACGGCGTATTGACGTTCTGTGGGAAAATTTTTTTTTAGTTTGTGTGATTTAGTGTTTAAATTTAAATAAAAAAAAAAAAAAAAAAAATTACAGGAAGCTAATACGGCGTATCCATTGTCTGTTGGATACGGCGTATTAACTTGTATCGCATACGGCGTATCCATTGTCTGTTAGATACGGCGTATCGACCTTCTGTGACCCAAAAATATTTTTAGTTTTTATTTTATTTTATTTTTAGTGGTTAATTAGTTTTTAGTATTTTTTTTTTTTTTTTGTTTGGTCTACTGTTGTTCTTCTTGGTTGTTTTGTTTTTCAGGAAATCATGGTGATCGAGAAAAACATTAATGAACTGACCATGGAAGAATATTTTCAATATGCAAGATACGATGAAGAAAAGTGGTACACAAAATCTAGGAGAGAAACCAGGTTTGAATTAAAAGGGCACTTTCTAAAGGAGCTACGCGATAATGCTTTCAGTGGTGCAGAAAATGAGGATGCTAATGAGCATCTTGAAAAAGTGGTCGAGATCGTTGATTTGTTTCATACACCTCATGTAGGGAAAGACCATATAATGTTACGAGTATTCCCGATTTCACTCACTGGACAAGCATATCGATGGATTAAAACTATTCCTGCTAGAAGCATCACTACATGGGCCGATCTGAAGGCTAAATTTTTGAACAAGTATCATCCTCCATTAATGACTGCAAAGAAGGTTCAAGAAATCAACAACTTTAAGCAAAGACCGGAAGAAACGCTTTATTTGGCGTGGGACAGGTTTAAAGAATTACTTTTTAAATGTCCTCAACATTATTTAACTGATATGCAGGTTGTGATTGCCTTCTATATGGGTTTGGATGTGGCTACTCGAATGATTTTAGATTCTCAGAGTTTTATACCTAAAATGAATGCTAAAGACGCCTTAACCGCTATACATGAAAGAGCTGACCACTGTTTAAGGTGGTATGATGGGGCATTCAAAAGACATACAGGTAATGATGATTCTGAAATTTTAGCTACAATTACTGTTCAAATAGATAACCTTGGCAGGGAAATAAATAAGATGAATGAAAGGATATATACCATCGATAATCGCTACAAGGGATGCAATGGACCTCACTCACCTTACCCACCAACTCCACCACCACAAAAAGAGATCTATGACTTCAAAGAAGCCGTTTCTAAACTTATAAAAGATGGTGAACTATCAAGAAAAGAGTTGGTAGACACAAGTTATCATGAATCACTTAAAGAGCACAATAAAAATACTACGGATTCAATACATCGTATTGAAGAACATTGCCGTAATATTATAAGCATACTTAGTGTCACAACAAAAGAAAAGAGTATGGTGGAAGGATGTAATGAGATTCATGCTATTATACGTGATAATGTACAACCACAACATGATGAGATAAGTAATTCCGGATTTAAGCATGATGACAAGGAAACAATAGATAACCTTCTTGTGGATTCTCAAGAAGAAAATAGGAATTCAGATCTCACGGACTCAGAAAGGCTAAACAGGTTTCGGGCTAACCAACATAAACCTGTCCCTTTTCCTAGGCCAAAACCGGAGGTACAATATCAATGGGAAAAAAATGGAAGAACTTACTTTAGCAATATTCCACCATCCGTCCCTTTTCCTGAATGCTTTAAGGTAAGTGAACCATATATCCCACCCGACCATTTACCTGGACGAATAAAGAGTGGATGCATACCCATTCCTTTCACTGGAAGACCGAAGGTGGAAAACAAAAAGAAGCCATACAAGAAGAAAATAAAGAAGATGAAAGCTAGGAATCAACGGATAAAAGAATCAAAAACCCAAGCTCATGTGGAATCTACGACACAAATAGGTAACACCCTTGATTCTCCTTTTATTTTTACTAATGACATTGTTAGTGTTTCTAAACAGGTTGCAAAGCCGAATGACGATGTGGTGGAATCTGTTACCTTACAACCTATCATAGACATCACACCACACGATGACACACAACTAGCACCTGTTAATGTTATCCACCAAATTTTGGTTGAACCTACAAAAGAATTAGATGATGAGCTCTTGGATAACACCATGGTTGAAGAGCAAGAAACTTTCGAATCTACATGGAAAGAAGAGGAGCTCGAAACGATACTCGCCATAGACTCTTTCACATCTTGTATAGAAGCTGAGGGACGCCTAACTACTGACAAGATTAATGAAGAACAATTCTTGCACCCTCAATATATTAGTCTCTCATGTGGAATGTTCAAGACATCTAATTTATCAACCAAATCCAGAAAGGTAATGAGTGGAGATCACTACCCACTAAGGTACCATTTTTATTTGACATTTCTTTCTACTATAGCAAATTTACACTCTTATAGTGTTTATTGCTATTTTCACCCGCACTTCATTCCAAGTGGGGGGACGTACACCCTATTACCTAGTAAATAAGGGTGGAGTCAGGCTCGTGACTCGAACAAAAACAAGCGCTTCTTGGGAGGCAACCCATGCTTGTCTTTTATTTTCTTTTTTAGTTTATTTTATTTTCTTGTGTTTGTTTTTATTTGTTTTTTCTGCATGACTGCTGTCGCTGTATTCTGCTGATACAAACGATACGGCGCATCTATATTCTAGATGCGGCGTATGGCGTTTTAATTTTATATGCAGCGCATTTAATAATTCGAGTACGGCGCATCTATCCCCTTGGCGCCGTATTCTGTTTTTAATCAAAAAAAAAAAAAAAAAAAAAAAAAAAAAAAAAAAAAAAAAAAACCATAACCGACATACGACGCATCTGTTTTAACAGATACGGCGTATTTTCTATTTAAATTAAAAACAGTTTCTCGAATTATTAAATAGATACGACGCATCGATCTCTATCGATACGGCGCATCTTCTGAATCAAAGATCTTGTATTTTGAAACGTAACGAAAATACGGCGCATTAACTTTTGTTAATACGACGCATTTAATTTTAATAAATATAGTTGATTTTTGATAATTTAACTCGATACGGCGCATCCTAATTTATATGCGGCGTATCTACTTTCTGAATAAAAATCTGATTATATTTTAACGTAATAAGATACGGCGTATCCAACTTTATGGATACGGCGCATCGTCCGCAGATATCAGCCATTTTATTCTTTATATTCATTTCTAAATTCATTAATATTCTAGCGAACAGATGCTACTGACGATTTTACCTATGATAACAGGTTTTGCTATGGAAGATATGTCAATGAAAGGATATCTTGCTAAAGGAACAACAAAACATGATTAATGGATTGGTAATTGAGTGCACCAATTGTCAACGGTGCTTAACAAAGTTCTTTTGGTAAAACATGATTTGAAAGGGATTACAACTAGAGGCGGAAAGTCAACCTTTCAAATGTGATCGGTATTAAAGAGCTGAACGTGAGTCTAACTTGAAGACTCTGGAATAAAGACAAGTGCTGACCGGGAGACAACCCGGATTTATCTTTTAATTTTCTTTTCTGTGTCGAGTCTGTCAGACCTGCAGAAGATGCGGCGCATTTCCATCATAAGATGCGACACATCACATGCACTGGTCATATCTTATTTTATTTTCTGCATTTTTATTTTTGACTTTAAAACTTTCTGTCAGTTTATTTAATGCGGCGCATCCCTGGTTAAGGATGCGACGCATCTTTTGTTCTGATTCGTATTTATTCCAGGTTCAATACGGCGTATCTTTTTCTATAAGATACGGCGTATCGACTGACCTGATGATTTGCAGTTTAATATTTCCTACAGGTTGTTGATGCGGCGTATCCAATATTCCATGAATGCGGCGCATCGACACTCTGACCTGTAATTTTTTGTAGTTTTAGTCTTCTAACCAATGATTAACGAGATGCTCTCGAGATTCTTTTTCTGTGATCTCTATATTTTTACAGGTCTGGACAATTGAAGAGGTTGATGGACTCCCGCATTATATACGCTCGCACGTTTACAATGGAAGATCATACCGAGCAAATCTCAGGGGAGTTCTCCGTTCTAATTCTTTCTATCTCTTGTTTTTAATTTTAAATACAAACAACGAGGACGTTGTTTAACTTAAGTGGGGGGATGGAGAATTAGAACGTTACTTGTCCTAAATTTTCAAAAATATGCTTTAATCTATGCTTAATTATCAAAATTTAATTTTTTTTTTAGCATGTTTTTGTTTAAGATCTAAGTTGCATAGCTGCACACATGACGTTATTTTCAAAAATTGTGATTTTTCAAAATTCACAAATCTATGAGTGTGCCGGTGACTTATAAACTTTAGAACTTGGCTTGTATACTATTCGAGACCACCATAATGAGTATTATTTATATAATTGGAATGACTTGTCTAAATTGGTAAAATTCTAGGATTACACCCAAATAGCCTTATATGTTACGTGTTATTAACTAACTACACTGGTTAGTTAACCCCCGTATAAACCCTTTTGTTACTCTCATTTTTAGAGTAAGATACCCCTAGAAAAACACTCAGAGCCATTCCTTTCGTTTCTTACACCTATGTTTAAAATGTTTCGTTACACCTTACACCTTAGCCTACCCTGTAGATTAGAATCCGTGGTTGGTTAATTGCTATAGGCAAAGTGTGTTTCCTTACATTACCTGTGTTCGTGTGCGTAATTCATTATCTTTGGTTAGGTCGGGAAATTGCACAATGCAATTGGAGTGAAAGTAAATATTGTATATCTTTGAGTTTATTTTTCGTGTGTTTACTACTTTCACTATTAGCGTTATTTCTGAAGTCATGAAAAGTATGAAAAAAATTATCCGGAAAGAAAGTTATAGTGATGTGGTGAAATTTTACACATCTATGTTTATGTTTCAAAAAAAAAAAAAAAAAAAAAAAAAAAAAAAAAAAATCGAAAAAATGAGAAAAGAAAAAGAAAAAGAAAAAGAAGTTGGATGTTTGTTTTAACCAACAATGTAAAGTTATGTAAGTGGTCGATATCACCACTATTTGTTGTATTATATCTATGGATTGAATGGGAATTGGCAGTTATGGGAACGCCAATTAAGGTTTATTCTTTGATTAAGATCTTGTTGAGTATAATTCGTGTCTACCTAAAGCGTGTGTTTCAAGTGTTAAAGCGTGAGTTATTCAATGATATGAGTCTTATTCATGGGACGGTTGGGATAGTGATTAACCACACTTAGGATTTTAATTTATTTGTTTTGTTTATTTTTCATTATACATCAATTTATATCCCAAATGTTATCCATACCCTATATTATTCTTTATCCAACCAAACCTTTGATTTATTGAGATTAGGGATTTGAGCAATCTTAAGTATCGTAGTCGTGGATTCGGCTATGTATTTATGATTTTGTCGCCCTTTTTGATATATTATTATTGGTGAAGTTTGGACCTATCTTTAGCCTATTCGAGTTAAGGATTTGAGCAATTGCAAGTATCGTGTTCGTGGATTCAATCATGTATTTGTGATTTTGTCGCCTTTTCTGGAATTTGAGATCGATAGTGATTAAAGAGAATAATTAACCCTTAAGCCTACAAACCCTTTTTACCGCTTTAGACTTGTTATTCCTTAGCTTTAGTGGAGGAGATGTGTATACTTGCCAAGCTTATGATAGAATATTCGTCGCGACTGGACAGTTAAACGATTAGATTTGCTTTTATCAAATTATTTTATTATACTTCTAATTCGTTAAAGTGTTTAGTTGTGTGATTATGAATTAAACGAATACATGCTTGATATAAAAATAAATCCTAACATCTTTTAGGATACATTTTCATAAGAGAAATTCTAAGGTTTACTTGGGGACAAGTAAAGTTCAAGTGGGGGGATATTTGATGAACTCAAATAAGTACATTTTATTATCATCATTTATCCTATTTATTTGACTTGTTTTATTATATTATGTATGAGAATTAATACTTAATCGTTTACTTTTGTAATTCTCAGTTAAAAACAAGCATTTGGTGAAACTTAGCGATTATGGACTAAAAATGGAGCAAAATGATCAAGATTGGAAAAGTCTGCTGAAATGAAGAGATTGAAGACCATTGCCTGACTTTGAAGAATGCGCCGCATGGATTTATCCAATGCGCCGCATATGAAACCTTGGTCAACGAGAAGAACCAACTTGTTTTACTCCGGATGCGCCGCATGAAGCTCCTGATATGCGGCGTATCATTCTCAAGACTTCACCAGATATCCAAGATATTGAAGAATATTCGCGAATATTATAATCTTGGACCCCACGCGAAGTTACCTAGATACGCCGCATCGGACCAACCCGATGCGCCGTATCGGCCATATACAATCCTTACCAAGAATTCAAGAGATCAAGTGAAGATTAGAAGCTTAATGAAGAAGTCAAGATTACAAGTCGACACTTGAAGATGCTTTCGTATTTTGGCCATAAAATCTTCATCCGGACTCCGATTTAGGTGATTCAAGCGGCCACGCGAAGAGAAAAAGAAAATCTATCTGTATCTGATGGAGATGCGGCGCATCTGGTCTTTAGATGCGCCGTATTGGGAGATGCTCCATATCAGATTTATAGATGCGCCGTATCTGGTCAGTTTCAGACTTGGAGGCTACGTTTACTTATAGATGCGGCGCATCTAACTCTCTAGATGCGCCGTATCAACCCAGATTTCAGAATCTATAAATACCGAACTCAGTAACGAACTAGGGCATCATTGGGGACCCTAAGGGTCATTCCCAGACGATCAAAAGCCTCTCCAAACAGTAGAAGATCAATATTGAAGACCCAATCATCCTTGAAGAACATCTCTAATCATTGTTATATTACTTAATCATTCGGTTAGCGTATCGTATTCACTATATTTCATACTCTATTCATTATGATTATGTTTATGTACTTTGTTACAGAGATTATGGGCTAACACCCTTTGGTGTTAGCCAAGTTTATGATTATTTGATGGTTTAATTAGTTTCTAATTCGATTGGTTGCTTAGTCTTCGTTTTGATTACTTTATTAGTTTATACTTCATTAATATCATTTGCGTGATTAATGTAAGCTCCTTAAGGGCTAAATAATATATAAACATGGTAATCATTAAGCAGCTTTATGCGGGTTCTGATTAATTGTGACAGGATTAGTCAGTCAAAAAGACTTAAAATGGAATCTAGAATAGGATAGACATAAGTAATCATTAGGATAGACATAAGTAATCATTAAGGGTTTACTCGCCGATAAGATTAGAGCCAACGCTTTGGTGACTTTTATTAGTGCATTGATAACCTCTGTGTCTAGCTGAGCATTGCTTGGGTCGCCATGCCCCTTCCTCGCCTATTTAGGATAGACCGCGCCTAGTCGTGAGCACCGTCACTACATGTTTTAGAAACTTATCAAAACTTAATCTTATATCACTAAACTTGGTTAACATGTCCTTCCTATCTTTGGTGTCTTCATACTTGTATTGTTTGTTTTACATAATTAGTTCATTAGAAAACCAAACTCGTGCCAGTCTCTCAGGCTGAACCCCATTTTGCATTAGTTTAGGATTAATTTAGTAGAGTCGAATATCTTTAGAATTAGTGTATTAGAAATCTCACTCTTAGTGATCGACACCCTACTTACCAACTAGGCTACATTGATCGGGTACACTGCCCGTTAGTGTTGTTATAGGTTAAGTCGGCAAAATATAAATGTAAAACTTGATAAGGAATAATCACCTATACAACGACACATCAATACACATGGCAGTAGAAACTTTCCAGGATCTCCAAGCTTCTTCGGAAGCTTTTTTAAGATAACCGCTGAGCAGTTCTCATTTAATGGAGTTTTAGCCATTTCAATCAGTTTTTCCTTGTTGCTCAATAAGTGTTTGATTGTTGATGCAAATTTGGGCATCAGAATGATAGCATCCGCAAAACTTATGTCAAAAATTAATTCTTTAAAGATTTGAAAGAATTTGTCCATTTGTTGACTAGCCTTCTCACGGAGCTTTTGCTCATTTAAGCGCGATGGGTAAGGAATATGAGGTTTGGATTTAGGGGCTACAACTTCAGGAGTCTCCACAGATTCAAAGACAACTCCTGGTTTGGATTTATTTTTAGGGACAATCGGAGGATGGACATGTGCTGTACTTTGTGGGCTTGGAATTTGCACTTTGTCCGTGGTATCCTCCATCTCTTTTTCCATTTCAAACAACGGAGGAGGAATAGGACCAGATGGTCCCTCATAAGCAGCACCACTCCGAGTGGTGATAGCTTTGACGAAAGTGGTATCTTCATCATCATCACTGTCATTAAGCACACTGACAGGAACAGCATTGAGCATATCGGAATAATATCTGGTTGTTCTTTGCTCACTAAGTTTGGTTGACAAACTTTTAACCGTAAATCGTGATAGAGTAGGATCTATTCTTGACGGTTGAGGAGCAATTGTGGGTGTAGATTTTTGGATGACCGAGGGTTGGACGTATTTAGCACTTCCATTGTTAGTGGGAAGTACCGGGTCCTTTATCACCTTCAGTCCAACATGAGATTTACCACTATGTGTACTGACAGCTTTGAGTTCACCCCTAGGGTTGACAACAGTGTTGCTTGGAAGACCTCCCGAGGTAGAAGGTAGATCAGTTAATGATTTTTTTATGTCATTTATTTGAGTAACCAATAACTGGTTTGTCTGATATTGAGTTCTATTTGTCTCCTCTTGAGATTTTATGAATTGCCTAAGCAACTCATCTGAGGATGTCTGATTTTGATTTTGGACATTCCATGGTTTTTGGTTATGATTACCCTGATTCTGACCTTGGTTTTGATTGAAATTTTGGGAATTGTTGAAATTTTGTCCCTGATTTTGAACAAAGCGATTTTGATTATTCTGATTTGGCACGGGTGGAAAACCAGGTGGGACCATAGCATTCGGTGCTCGGTTCTGAGTCTCAGCATGCGGACGGTATTGATTTTGGTTTACAGCAGCTACTGGAGCTGGGTAAAGAGAAGCATCGGTTGCTTGACAATCATAATACGCATGCGGGCCACCACAAGTTTCACACACTTTGTTTATTGCTTTGATTTGTTCCGGTTTATGAATTTCACTCTTCAGTTCTTTCATCTCCTTCATCATGCAACGCATTGAATCCGTAAGGAAGGCTAACTCTGATGAGTTACCGGATGAAGAAGCAGGAGTGACAGGAACATTCACTTTGTTTCGAGAAATAGGAACTTTTGATTTATTTTCACAAATTTCAACCACCTCTCTAGGTTTACGATTCAAGATATTGCCACCGGCGGCTGCGTTAAGTGCATCTTGATCGTTTTGGGTCAACCCATTATAAAACGTATTTATCTGTTGTAACACCGTGAAATCGTGATGTGGGCATTTTCTTAGGAGATCTTTAAATCTGTCCCATGCCTTTCCGAAATTTTCATCGAAACCTTGACGAAATCCAGCAATTTCATTTTTTAGATTAGTCGTCTTTGATGGAGGGAAGAAATAATTGACAAATTTCTTTACGAGATCTTCCCAGGTTTCAATGGATCGAGGGGGTTCTTTATCCAGCCAAATCCGGGCTGCCCCTGTAAGAACCTGTGAAAAACCCTTGTAATCAATCTTAGTGATTAATAATAATCTCGTATTACTATTTCCTAACGCCTATTTTTGCTAGAAATTTAAACTTTTCGTTATTGTTATTAGTAGCAATGCATTATATATATATATATATATATATATATATATATATATATATATATATATATATATATATATATATATATATATATATATATTAAACACACCGACACTAGAGATTATATCTCCGACGCAACAACACGTTTACTCAACGACAAGTAATTATATTCGTCTAGTTCGTTCACTACACGTAACCAAGGTTAATATCGCATAATTCTATCTAACTAAAACACAAACACTAACAACAAACCTAATCCTAAACTACTACTACAACCCAACCGGACCCTTAATTGCTTGGCCCAACAACAAACACCAAATCCTAATAACACTAATCCATCGAACTAGCCCAACCCAAGGGAACATCATAGCCCACGTAACCCACTTATTAGAATGGTTGTATTTCTTTTGTTTCATTTTCTCTTCAACCGATCGATGCAACATTTATTCAAGAACTCATGCAAATCTTAAATATCAAACATAACCATTATACATTTTAACCAATAAAACCCAACTCCAATTTCACAACCCACCATCACCACGACATCAAAACTGTTTCATTAACCCGTCTTTATTTTCTTTCTTGCTTTACTCTTATCAACCGCTCGACATTATTATTTATGGCTAGCACGACTTTCGTTTAATATTACACATGCAAACGTACCTCTTAACTAATTACTATAATAACAAAAACCCAACTAGAATTACCAACGATTAGCACAATAATGAAACTTGATTTAATTGTCCCCATTTCGAACTAAACATTATCATACATCCACTTATAAAATTCGAACCAAGCATATCATTTAAGACCTTGACCCAAAACGTGATCAAACTACGATAAATCCCACAAACCACTAGCCACATTACTAATTAAAATGTGTCATTACAAATGCAAAAATAGAATAGAAACCCAACTTGTAACTCCAACTTGTGATAAAAGGTGAACGAACCAAATAAGCAAGAAGCATACAAGAAACTAGCAGCCAATTCACACCCAACCACACATGTTTTACACCTAAACTAACATACCATCACACAAGTGTCTTCTATCCACAGTGTTCTCTAATCATTGGTCAAGAAGTCAAATAAAATGTAGATATTTTGCTTATATAAGTCACCTCTATTCGACCTCCCCTATCACACATCACTTTCTATCAAATTCACCATATTCCTTAAACATCAAAACCACTTTCTGTCGTGTATTTTGGCAGCAAACCCAATCAATTCAAGTCATATAATAACCATTCTAACTCACTGTCTCTTCTTTGTATTTCATTCGAACCCCACAACCTCCTTCACACTCATTTCACTAACAAAATACCTTCATTAAAACCAACTGTTGTTCGACCGAGAGCTTAACCAGTTAGGAGTAAGAGAGTCCGAAGCAAGTGGGTCGTTTCATTTCGTGTTCCATCCTACAAGCATTAAGTCTCCACCACCTTTTCTCAAAGGTGTTGTAAGTTCTCTTGTTCCATCTTAAATACACTTCACATACTCACATGCATGCACATACCATGCTACATTCTAAACATGTCTATTTTACTTCATATATACCATACAGTCACCAACCCTTCGCACAATTATCACATGATCA